>NW_015449931.1:6591641-6648265 GCF_000239435.1 Tetranychus urticae
CATTACATGTCGAAAAATTGGCTTTTTGTTGAGAAAAGTCGACTTGATCTAACACTTGAAAATAAGTTACAGTTGAAGTCTTAACAGTAAGTGATTCAAGGTTTTCAAAAGTTGAATTTTTTGTTTTCCCTTTCCGGCCTTTTTGTCAATTGAATGTTTTCCTTGTTTAGAACTGAAACAACGACTACTTTTCCAATGAAATTATAGTCTTTCAGTAGAAAGAAATTCACATGGATTGACCTTTGAATCGATCAACTTTGATTGTAGCTTGCAATCGCATTATCATGATAACTTGTTTAGTCAACAATTTCATGTTGAACATTTGGTAAAACCTACTGAGGTCAATCAGTTTTATCAGATTAGCTGAGCTATTTGATAGTCGTAAAAATGATTGGATAAAGAGTAAAACAGGCAAAAGAAAAGAGTTGATTGAAACGGAAATGTGGCCAACCAATTAACCATGATATCATGTAAACTGTGAGCTTCTAGAAGTTGAGGATTCAACAGAAAAATTGAAAAATGCAAGAAATGATGATTGAACCAATAAGACAACTGTGCAATATTATTCAACTGGGAGTGACTTTTAGCCATTCAAGTTGCAACTGATGGCAAAAGGTTGACCATTTTGACCAATCAATACTTGATTTTGCACACTTTTCCTCATTAGGTGTTGCTCCAGTTTCAATGCATCTTCAGCAAAGAAACGAAAGAAATAAAAACTCAAGACGTTAATAATGAACAAGAATAACAATGATTCTTTGAGCGAAAAAGAAGAGGAATGAAACCGAGAAAAAAAACATTACATTTATGGTTATTATTTTATTCATATTTGGATAATATTGATGGATAAGAAATGAGAATAAAAAGATGAGGAAAACGAAGAAATGTTTTTTTTCTCAATTTCTTTTTCTCTTTCGGATTTCATCTTTGATCTTCTCATCTTTTTGTCTTATTCAAGGCTTTTTACTTAGTCAAAGCTGATTAGTTTTCTGCTTCCATGGAATGCTGGAATGTCTTCAGATGAATTGACCTTGCATTGGTAATAAATTTTTCTTTGCTTTTCTTTTTTACACTTTATTTCTCATGAAGATATTGAGAAGAAAAAAAATCTCTTCAGAATCCATGATAAGGAAAAAGCTATGATGATGAGAGAAATAGTATGAAACAAGAAAATGTTTGTAAGTTTATTTTGACTCCAAGTAAACTCGACATCAGAATTTACTCTTAATTCCTTGGTTCGATGAGTTTGACAAGTTAACCGAGGTTATCATTGTGACAATACAACTCAATTTCATCCTGACACTCAACATTTAAACCTTTTTTTCCATGCTTCTTCATTTAAGCCCATTTTCATCGCAATCTTTATCAATTTTTTTTTCTTGAAATGATCACTGTTGACCTCAATAATTTGGCTAATCTTGGACTCGACTTTTATCAACTTTTGATTAAGGTTGTTGGTTGAAATTGGTTGAAAAAAGAGACGATCAAAATCAATTACTTGGTGGCTGAGAAAAATTCCAATTGATTAACTGTCTAATCAGAATCACAATTTTTGGGTTGCAGTTTTGCTCTTCTACTACTTGACTGTGTTTGATTAGATGAGACAAGGTCACAATTAGATTGACGCCAATTAATTTTCTTCAGAATCTTGCTGGTCAAGTTAAGATGAAATTAACAAACAAATTGAATTTCGATCAATGAACCTGATGAATAAGAAATGATTAAAAGAATGTTTACAAAGATTAAGTCAAAAGTGAAGGTTAATCTCGAGGTAAAGTCCAAGTAAAGATTCATCAGATTGCAGTTGCATTTGAAGTTAAGACATTTATGCTTTCCAGGTTCAGAAGTTTGCTTCAATGAACGATGTCATGGACGATCTTTCACAAGATTATTTTGCATCAAAGTCAGAAAAAAATGTTCAACTATTTCGATGAGCAAAGTTTCTAATAAGCATTCAGTTTTCCTTGAAAAAAGTCAAAGTAGAATAAAATTTTCGACCAAATGTTCTACATTTTTTACTTGCACCTCTGAGATATTAACTAACAGTGTTGACACTTGAATCATGTTGGAAAATATTTTCATCTGGAAAATCAAATCAGTTTAGTTCAGACTAAAATGTCGATAAAATCCAACGAAATGTGATAAGGTTGGAATCAATATTTTTAGCTTCGAGTTAATTCCTTTGATGATGAAAGCTGATTCTGATAAGGCTTGGCTTATGCAACTTATACAACAATTGCAATGAATCAGGGATTTAATAGCATTTGATTTGTTGGATTGTTCAAACAAGAATACAAGATGGATTGAAAATTGTTCCCAATTAGAATTTTTTCAATTTCTTTTCCTCTTCATCTTGAAAATGGAAATGCAATTTCAACTGAATATTTAAACATGAAAGAAAGGAGAGAAAAATGTTTATCTTTTCTTGCAATCCATTCCTAATTCCAGAACTGATTGTTGAGCCCTTCAAGTTGCCTCAGTTGACAAACAGTTACAAATGAACTTTTGTCACTATACTTACTGTACAATACAGAAAGAAAATGAATATTTGAATTGTGTTTCAACTAAAGAAAAGAAAGTGAGTGTTGAACATTTTCCATTCATTTTCATGATTTCTCCAAGTTTCTCTTTTCCTTCCCACATTTGTCAAGTGAAGACACCTAAACTTATCTACTCTCAACTCACACAGACACAACGTACATATACAAAGTGTGTAAAGTAAATAAACATTTTCATTGATTGACAAATGAAGAATGGCAAAAAAGAAGAAGAAGAAGAAGAGAAAGAAAGATAACAGAAACGATATTCAACTTTTCCCTGTTTATCATCATTCCCAGCATCATTAGCAGCAAACGTTTTACACCTAAAAATAGTTTTCACATTTGACACTCTGACGACAAGAAGAGGCAAAAACGTATCAAAATATCACCTTTCAATTGAATACAAAATGGCAACACTTTGACTTGCAACGATTTTCACTATTGATCCTTTTTTACCTTTTCATTGACATGCTACTTTATCATGAAAGAATCGACTGAAAAATCAGATGGCAAAAGAGGAAAAAAAGCTTTCACCTTTTACTTTCTTCTCCCACTTTAGTCATGATAAATGTAATCTAATAAATGGATTGGGTAACAATGTTAAATCATGCCTTGGGAATTCATCTTGAAGCCTTCGAATGTTGAAATTGTTGAAACTTTTAAGCAACGTCAAACCCTTGAAACCAAAACTTTTGCTGTTGTTCAGTTAATCAAAGTTTTGTTTCTTTGCTGTTGACCAAAAATTTCATTGCCAATCAAAAGGCTTTTAATCAAATGAACCCAACACAGTGTCGCATGAAAAAAAGTTGAATAAGGTGCAAAGTGAAGGCAAAACTTTTTCTCCAATTTCTGTAAATTCATTTCCATTCTTAGTTAATATTTATTCCTTTGAGGTTTCCAAATTGATAATGCTAATAACTTATAGATTGGGGAAGGTTTGGAAATGCAATAACCAGAATGATGATGATGATTGCTTTTGATTGGTTGAAATTTAACTTAAAGTTGGGCAAAGAGTAATATTATTTTGTAGACAAACTATTGAGTTCATTTTTTATCTGCCAATTTTTGATCATGAAAGGTTTAAAAAGCAAAGTTTTTTATCCTGACTTGGATCATTTGAAATGCAGTAAAAGAATCAGCAAAATCAATTTAAACTCTTTTCATTATTAACCTCTTCTGTTTCACTTGAAAGTAAATGCACAACTTTTGTGTTGAAAAATACAATTTAATTTGATAAAAAAAACAAACTTTTCCAATTGTATTTAACCTTTTTCTCTTCTTGCCCGAAACAAAAACTCTATTAATATATTTATTTTTACCACGAAAAATATCAAGCCTTTTACAGTGTCAAAAGCAAGTGGTGAAAAAACAATTCAAGTAATGACCCTAATCTGACCCTTAACAGTTTGGACAAAAATGTAATTTTACTTTGAATTCAACAAATGCAGCACATTTTCACAATGTAAATGGTAATAATGGTTGATAAATTAAGCAACGATTTCTTCCCTTTGAATGGGGACCAAAATTTCTCGATAATTAGATTGGTCAACCTCGTTTGATTACTTTTCTTGTGATAATAAACTACTAATAGGCCAACAATTATTTGCTTCACAAGTTTGGTCAGTTTAATGAGTAAAGTTTTGATTTGATTCCAATAAACATTTCATTTTGAAATAAGTTAAGGTCAAGTGTTTACAAACTCTTGAACTGATACTCAGACGCTGTTTCATTTGGTTATTTTGCATTATTATCAAAACTTAGGTTTTAGATTAACCTATGAGTTTGCTTATTTTATCACACTTAGGTTAACTTAGGTTAGGTTGGGTTAGGTTAGATTTGAATGCATCATAAGATTATTTTGCATTATTTTAACAAGACATTGATATGATTAAGAAGAGCTTCTATTGAGCTCGATAACAATAATGAGTAAAGGTTCATTAGTTCAAGTCCCAACAGTCTCATAAGTTTTGACTCAAAGTTTAAGCAACTTGACATTTGCATACTTTTCATAACTATGACTGGTAGGTAAAGGGTAAACTGATAAGAGTTGAAACGACTTTATTGCTCACGTAATAGGTTACTTTGATGATAAGATTCAATGTTTAATTTTTCAAATTATGTCTTGCAGATAAACCTCGAATTATTAATTCGCCCATTTTATCAAAATCTGCAAGTGATAATGGCTCTAAGGGTAAGCTGATTTGTCGAGCTCAAGGAGCACCCAACATTACGTTCCAATGGCTACGTGAAGGGGCCATCATCTCGGACAAACCAGGCAACACTAAGTATAACACTGAACCAGCGGAACAATTGAACCTGATTACCTACCAAAGTGTCTTGATAATCAATGAAGTAGCCAACTCTGATTACGGTCCATACGATTGTGTAGCCAGTAATGAGCTTGGCATCAACAGGCTTACAGTCCACTTTAATCATACCTCACAGCCTGATCCACCCTTGGTATTGAAAGTTGTCAACCGAACCTCATCAAGTGTAACATTGAAATGGATTCCTGGGTTTGACGGTGGCTTGCCTCAGTCTTTTCGCATTCGATACCAAAAAGTTGATGCTACAGGGTCAACCACTTTACCATCGCCTAACCCAACTTCATCAGCCTCTTTACCCAACACTCAGTCTACTCCAGATGCGTCAAGTTCAATCTCAACTGAACCTGCTCAATACTCGGATGTTTATCCTTCCAATACAACCATCTACACTATCAAGGGATTAACAGACAATACTGAATATTCATTTAATGTGATGGCTTACAATGACTTAGGAGAAAGTAAATATACTCATGACATTGTCAAAGGAAAAACTCTTCAAGGTAAGAAAAAGAATCCACAATTTATACCTTTTCCTCGTTATTTTTTTCCACCTTCATTATTCATAATTGATTTTGATTCAATATTTATCATGATGCAATGAAATTCTCTGACAAGAAAGACAAAGAGAAAAATTTGCCAATTCTTTTGATTGACACTTTACAAATTGGCATTTCTGCTTCATTTTAATGGAAACGACTCCAAGGAATTGAACATGGAATGAATCATTTTCCTTGGAATTGAAACAAATTGACTCATTGGGATTCATTTCATTGTTAACCTTTTATTTTTCAATGAAACCAGACTCGATGCACCATGCAAGAAAACATAATTGACGAAAAAGAAAAGTTCAACTCTTTTTACCTTGCAATTTATTCTGAAAGTTCCTAATGATAACAATTGCGATGATTCGGAAAAAAGTAGTTAATCAATCATTGAGAAGGGGGAAGAGAAGTGAGCAAATAAGTGATTTAATTTCATGACAAATATGCATATCAAGTGGAGCATAATGTTTCACTTAATTAAACTAATCTCAACTGTAAATAATAGTGATCAACATGGAGAGAATGAAATGCTTTATCAATTCCATTGAGAAATCCATCAAATTTTATCGGTAAAACAGGGAAAGCAGAGCGAGAGAGAAAAGGAAAATTCTGCACAAATTATTCAAACAGAGATAATGATAAACTCTGAAAGGGTTCAACAAGAAAATGAAAGAGAGAAAATCTGCAAAAATTCCTTTTTCACTTTCAGGCAATTCTTGAGTGAAAATTTGCTCACTTTCATGATAAACTTGTACCAATTCTCAGACCTTCATATTTACTTGTTATCAATTTCATGAGCATTACTTCATTTATCTAGTTAATATTAGTCTCCAGTTATTATGATTAGATATTTTTTTTGCTTCTCTTGATACAACATTTTTTTCTCCTTTTCTTCTCATTACATGATAAACAGAATATTCTGAATCAAAGTAAACTTGGTTTGCAGTTTACTTTTTTCTTCTTCTCCTCCTTAGACAACAATTTTGGATTCTTTTCCTTTACTCATATCATTTCTATGGTTACTCCTTCCTTTCCTGGACAATAATGATTAACTCCAAACTGATATTACCTAACAATAAAACTCGCTGATTGGTGCACATTTTCATCATGATTAGCTGAATTGATCAACTTGATAAACTTTAGTCTTGTTGGACTTCTTTTTCGTTGATCAGCTTTCCATTTCTGCTTTTCCATTGAAACCATTTTGATAAAAGTTGATGATATCATGAACATATACGAATAACAAACCAATTATCAATAATGAAACTAATAACTTGATGTGAATATAAAAGGAAATGCTATCAAAGTAAAAATGTTGTCATTGGATGCAATTAGTTTTACATTTCACAATAAATTACGAAATGACCAGAAAAGACATGATAAAGTTTCAATATAAATGTAGAGCAAAAAATGATGATACCTTTTAACCCAATTTTGATTGGTTCACATTCTCATGGGAAGCTGAGTCAAACGTGAATTTCGGTTGAATGTTCATTATCGAGGGTTTAGTGTTTCAAGAAGTATCAGGAATCATAGGAATCACAAAGCTCGTCAAACATCTACAAACATCAAAAATGCCATTAAAACAGTTCAATCGAATAATCATTCATAAAGAAACTTTTGTAATCCTGAAAACTCTCCCAAAATTAGAAGAAATTTCATTCAGAAAAATTCTGAATTTCGAAATCGGAAAATTCGAAAACGCTGAGAAAATTTCTCAAAATTTGCAATCGTTATTCACTAAAAAATTGAAAAATTCGATTTAAAGAATTCTTTGGAAATTTCATTCGAAAAGTTTTCTGATTTTGGAATTTTTAGACCTGAAAATTCTGAGAAATTTTGGCGAAAGTTCTCTGGAAAGTGAAAAGTGTAATTATAAATTTTTAGTTTAGAAAATCGATTTAGACATTAATTTCGAATATGAAAATTCTGTGATAAATTAGTTCTTTCGAAGTTCTGAGCAAAGAATTGCAGGGTTTCGTAAAATTTCATCTGGAAATTATGAATGGTTTGAAGCGTATTTTTGAAGAAATTTTTGCTCAGAATTTTATTCAGGGAAAAAATTAATGGCTCCTTTAGGATAAACTGAAATTGAATTGTTAGCTCAAAGTTAATGGAATTAGAAATGATAATTTGTGTGAAAAATGGTTTATTTTAATCTTTCAATTAATTGCTCAGCCTAATCTCATGTAGAAATAGAAGTTGAAACGAAACTTGTAATTGCAATTTAAATCAATTTATTGATCTCAAGGATTAATTAAGGTACAAGTGTACCCTTGGATTAACCTTAATTACTCAATATTTGTTAATCTCAAGATCAATCAGTGTGAATATTGAACTTGTTTCTGTAGAGAGAATCACATTAATCTCTCAATTGATAACAGAAAACCCAGAATTAATCTCAACTTTGCAACTTAAGTTTTTCTTGGTTTACCTATTTTTTGTCTTCCCTCAATTCATCCAAACTTGAACAAACAAGATCCAAGAGATGAACAAAACTAATGCAAAAAGAGAGGCAAAAAGAAAAACACATTTTCTTGACTATTCATCTTCCCATGTAGACTCATTCATGCGCCGGGGAAAAAAGACGAATCACAAAAATAACGAAAAAAATGGCAAAAAATTGCATTTCTGTTCAAATTTTGCCTCATTTTGCGCAAATAAGCAAAACCATGAAAAGAAACATTGGAATAATTGTTTCGTTGAAATGAAAATTTTGACAATAAAATTACTTTTTTCCTCTTCTTTTCATAATCAATGATATTTCTTCATAAATGCTTGTCAAACCAGAATTTTAATCATGAAAGTTTGGAACAATTTTTTTCCAATTTCTGTTTGTTTTAAAGGGAAAGGTTGAAAGTTGATAATGAAAAATGAGAAAATTGAAAAAAAAGAAAAAAAAGTATCATTGATTTTTATTCTCCTGTTCATTTGAATAGACACGAAAAATATCATGAATTTAATGGTGAGCTTTACGATGAATGTTAACCATTTACCGTGTTAATTAAAAATGCAAATGAAGAGTTGAACCTTTCTCTTGTGTCACTTTCATTTGGTGAAATGGCGAAAGGGTGAAAAGAGGGAAAAACTAAACGATTGAAAAGACTTGTAATTTACTAATTGTTGTTACTTTTGTTTTTAAACCACTTTCATCACTCGACTCTTCAATTGTTAACCAGAAACTTTTGCCTTCTTCTTCATTCTTTGTTTGCCTTTTTTTCTCCTTCTTTTTGTGGTTTCATGTTTCTGTCGTATTCCAACCCTTTTATCTCAATGAATCTTGATTAATAATACATGATTTTAATTACAATAATGTTTCTCATTTGTCTATTTAATTAACCTTTTCCTTTTGTTATTTTTCTCTCTCTTTCTGTCTTTGTCAACATTTCTACAGAAACACCAATCTCTGAAACTGAGAGAATCTCTCAAGTATTCTCAGGTCGTTCAGGTGACGTTCCAAGATTAATCATTATCGCAGTTTCCATTCTTGGAAGTTCACTTTTACTTCTCAATGTTGTTCTGGTTGTTTGCTTTGTCCGTAAACGAAGGAAGAAGCGACTCGAAGAAGGTAAGTTAAGCAACTTTTGATTTTCTTTTTTCTCGAACCTTTTGTTTCTCAAAGAAAAGGTGAAAATTTTTACATTTAACGATAAAGCAACTTGAACAACTCCATTTCAACTCGAGTCAATTTCATTAAAAGTTCAGAGGAAAATTGATGTTTCGATTCGATACTCATTTCTTTCCTGTCAATGTCAAACTTATCTTGCAACTTTTCGTTGTTTACAATGGCCAGTTGTTGGATTTGCGAGTTTATCCAAACTTTGAAATGTTGAGTTCGACTTTTAAAAATCTTTGTTTTCTGTTTCATAACAATTTTCAGACTTTTCAGGGAAATGAATTTTCTTATTAGTTGAAGTTATTCAAGGTGAGAAAGTGATTCTATATGAGCAAAGTGATCAATCAATGAGTTAAATAAAATATTGAAAGGTTTCGCGATAAACATGAGTTGAAACAGATTCCAGGAGAAAAGGAAAGAAAAAAGACTTTTCTCTGAAAAACAAGATTCAAGTCATTTTTATTTGAATGAAAGGTTGACATTGATACTGGCCAAAGATCAAATGAACATTGAAAATGGAAAATGTTGATCTTTTTAATCGTCTTCATCTTTTCTCATCTTGACAATCATTCGAGTTTCTTCCATGTTGAACCAGAGTTGAACCCAACATGAACATTCAGCAAAAAGAAGTCAAATTTTCTTCAAGAGTTTCGAACGAGTTGAATGATATTTTGAAAGAAGAAGAAGAAGAAAAAATGAAAACGAAAAGACTGACTTCTTGAATAACATTTCGTTCAAGTTGAAAATTTTTCCTCTTTACAGAAAATTCTCACTGATTTATCCTTTTGTCATGAATGGCAATCCATTGAATGTCCTTTAAAAATTGCAAATAAATTGAACTTCTTTTCATGAGCAACTTTTCAAAAACTTTTTCTCCTTCTAATCATCATTATCTTCACTCTCATCCATTCAACTCTCGAAGTCGAAGTAAATCAAATAAAAATGAAGCAAAAGGGTTATCATGAATTCACTTCTTTCATGTATTCCTTTTCAGTTTACATTTATTTGTATCTTCCCTGGAAAGGCAGCAAATCTGTATTGTTGTTATCATTTTACTCAATGATTTTTGACAATTATTATAAAAGCTGAATCCATCAAGAAACGGAACAAGAATGTTGATAATGATGATGAAGATGATTAAGATGAGCCAAGATGAAAATGATGCAAAACCAAAAGATTAACATGATGACAGTGTTTATATAATATTTACTCCCGTTGATCTTTATTACAATAATGTTGACTCGTAATCATTATTATTGTTATTTATTATCATCTCTGTACTTGCATCTCTTCTCATCATTTTTCATCATCTTTTCCTCATCCTTTTCCATCAGAATTTCTTATTCAACTTTCCTCTCATCTTTCAAGTTTATTCAACAAACTTGGCTAGACGTTTGCAAGTCAACAAAAAGCGAAAACTTGGTGAAAAAAAGGAAAACAAGAAAAATTTCCTTCTCAACTTTTCACTCCCAGCGAGTTTCAAGAATGATCATTTTCCATGTTTTATTGTTTTCCTTATGATAATGAAGATGATGAAGAGAGTGGGAAATGAAGGAAAAAGAAAAGAGAAAAAAGTCGAAAATTCTTTACCCTTTATCACTCCCACTGTTAACAGCAATTCATGACTGATTCAAATGTCGACAATTTTCCATCTTGATTATCATAACCATTAGAGATTTTGTGACTTTTCATTTTTCTCTGTTCAGATTAATTCCAAACTTTTTTCCTCTTTTCTGAAAGTAACATTTCTTGCCTTGAAACATGCCCTCTGTTGGAATCATGGCGAGGTTGAAGAGAGAAAAGTAAATTGAAAGAATTTAATTCAAATGAACTAATCCATGTTGAATCAAGTGAACACCATCACAATTGAATTTATCACTTTTTTCACTGAATATTGTTATTGTTTTCAGTTAAGCCTTTTCGCTCTCACTTTTCAACCTTTCAACAGCGAATCAAGAATAGAATGGAAAAAAATGATAATTGAATTTCTCCTTTCTTTTGCTTCATGAAATCTCATCACTTGAACTTGCAAATTCATAACACTTAGATAACTTGAGAATTTCATTTAAATGCTACTTTTTTTTCTCTTCATACTTTTTTCTCCATTTTCCATTAATTAAAATCCTTTCTGTTGTTGATGTTGTTTCATCTTATCCAATGTTTTTTGATGAGCAACAATGTGAAGTAAAAAGCGAGAGAACAAAAAATCAGGTTCAATTTCATGTCAAGGAATGATAATTGATGTAAGCAAAAGAACTGAGAAAAGATTCATTTTGTTTGAAAAAATAACTCTCGAGTTTTTTTCCTTCTTCTTGCACCCAGCAATGGAACAAATTGAAAGCGAAAAATAACAAAACTCTGAATTTTAATCTTTCATCAAAGATAATTATTCTCATTATTTCCATTCATGGATATTCAGCAAACTTGCATATTCAGGTTGCTATTGTTCCAGCCATTCCGAGCCATTTTTCACTTGAAAATGATAGTTAACCAAACAACAAATCCATAAAGTTAATTTCTGGTACAAATTTTCTCATCAGATTGTTTCTCATGAACAGGGAAAAGTGTTTCAAGTTGCTTTTGTTTTCATGCTTTTCGAAGGGAAGAAAATTTTAATAGAGAAAAGAGAGAAAAACATTAAAAAATGGAATTCGAAATTAACAATATTTCCGGCAATTTTGGCTCATTTGGTCAAGTTAAATGACCAGCAATTAACGGTTGCTCATGTTGATAACAAATGATTAAAATGTTTTGTTTCCATTTCTGTTTGCCTTCAACTTTATCCATAGAAGCTGATGGTTCCAGCACAAACAAGCCAACAACCATTGAAATGTATGCACCAGCTTCCGGTTCAGGTGGAAGCTATACTAATGGACCAAATGAAACTTCCTTATCTGGTTCTGATGAGGAGAAGCACAGTGAAGGTGCTTACTCGGGTCACACCGATTATGATATGGTAAGCCTTTAATTTACTTTTTTCCAGTCAATTTCCTTTTCCAATTTCAACATTTCTCCCAGTTTTCTGGTTTCCAATTTTGTCCATCTTTTCAATTGCTTTCAATTTATAACTTTTATTCACTTGCGGACAAAATTTGCTTTTTCGTTGTTGCTCGAACATGTTTAATCATTTCATTATTTTGCTCCTTTCAAATTAATTTCATCGTCTTTTGGGAAAATAAATTAATTTGTCGCCTTTTCTCTTGTTTCTTCACTTTCTTTTTCACCGCATTGTTTCAGGAGATGAATCCGGGTGACACATTAAATGGAAACCAGCAAAACATTCATCCTAATATCCATTCTTACATGCATGGAAACATTCATCAAAGTCTGTCCACTTATCTGATTGATGATACCCTGGATCATGTAACCAGCTACTATCAACCCATGTTTGGCCAAGAAAATAAAGTAATGATAATTTATTTAACAAAATTATTTCCACTCTTTTCCATTAAACAGAGAAAAATATTGATGAAAATTTCAAGTCATCAGGCACAATTTTCCTTCCAAGTCGACTTTTCAGATATTCACCAATCGATGCAACGAAAATTCTTTAGTTAGAAGAGAAAATTTTCTCAGAAAAAAAAGTAAAATTGTCGCAACAGTTGATTGACAAAATCATCGGTTTTTGGTTCGACTTTTGCTCATCAATTTTTCACCTCAAATCTCGAAGCAAATCAAGGCTTAAATAGAAACTCATTTCAGGATAAAACCAGAACTTGATTGAAACAAAGTTTCAATGCTTTCATTTCTTCGATTTCAATGAATCGCTAACAATTTGAATTGCATTTCTTGCAAAACTTCATTTCTTTTTCCCAATTTTTCATTCTTGAGTTGCAAAAATGAGCAAAAATCTCATTATCGATTCATTGCAATCATACAAATTAAAACTTGAAAAATTAAGTGGAAAAATTAATGACTTTTTGCTGATGAAATATCGAAGGCGGAATTTGAAAAGAAATAAACTTTAAAAGTTTGAATAATTTGTGCACAGATGAATGGTCAGTACATTAATAGATTTGAAATAAACTGGAAAAAAGACAAAATTAGCAAAGTAATTGAATAGCCCTGTACATATTAATGTTATTAATGAGCAACAAAACGATTCATTTTTCATTTTCTTTTCCATGTTGTATTAATTCTCTTCTCCCTGTTTCACTTTTCTGTTTCAGTGCATCAACATACCTCCAGTGCCTCCATTAAGAAGCATCAATCTGGCTTCATTTTTACCAATGATTAACGAGGAACCATTATTCATCAACAGCTCACCGCTTGGTCATCTAGTTTAATACTCATTAATTTATAATAATGATAATTGTTATAACTTTTACTCTTGCCTTTCTCACCCTCTTGTAATTGATATAAATATGGTCAAATTGATATTGAGAAGGAAGAGAAGGAAAACCGTTATCCAAAAGAGAATTTTTAACAAGAACGAAAACGCAAAAAATCGAAAAATTTTATCCCTTTTATGCTCTCTTTCATCATCCAAAGTCT
The DNA here is from genome assembly GCF_000239435.1 of Tetranychus urticae. Next base: position 6,605,161 of record NW_015449931.1, read on the forward strand.
CTTCTCTTTACATGTAAAAATTGACAACATTTTTCAAAAGTTCTTGTCACTGCATTAAGATCCGTCCAACGTTTTGTTTTGACCCTCAATCCCTTCAAGTCGACGAGTTGCTTGAATGCAGCAAGATTCATCCCTTTTTTCAACTGACCAATGGTGAAGAGAATTTTTGGTCATCATTCTTTTTTCTACCTTTTCTTCTCTTCACGGACACTTACAGGACGCACTTCAAGATGACATGAGTGTTTGGTTGGTGTGAATAAACAAATATTTGGCTTCTTTCTTTTTTCTTCATTTTTCTTCAAAAAGTGCCTCACATTTCATCGCCATTTCATTCATGCTCATTCTTCTCTGTCTGCCTTAATCATTTAAATGCTGTCCAAATAACGCAAATGCTGCTGCCCTTGATTTTTGTTCACCTCAAGGCACCTCTTTGTGTGGTCAAATCATGATACATTTCACCACATTTATCATCATTTTTAAATGTCTCTTTTTTTGTCTGATCTCATCAAACAAGTGAATTCACTTTTTTGTTTTTTATCTGCAATTCTGTTTCAAACAACAGATGACTCTATTTACGAATAAATTTTACGCTTTCAGGTCGATTATTCAGTGTCTCATTTATTCTGCGATATTTTGATAAAAAATGTTAATTGCATTCAATCTTTATTCACTTATATTAACTTGTTTCGATTATGATCAGTTGCTCATCGATCAATCGATCAGAAATTGATTTTATTGAAGAGCAATTTGCATAGAGTAACAGTTAGCAACTAGTTTTACATGATTGCCTCAAAGATTTGATAAGGTTTTCATGATTTCATGATATTAAGCATTAATCATCAACCAAACTTAAAAGCCAAAGTTTCGGATTTAGGAATAAATGTACTTTAAATGCAAAGTCAAGTTATATTCGTAAATAACGCGATGCACTCTTGAAAAGAGTGATTTCATCTTTTGAATCGCCAAAATTTTGAAGTGGAGGTCGATTTTTTACGCTTTCCGCAGTTCCGACCGTCAAACAATCATGATCGATTCAAGATTTTGTTGCTATGATTGGTTTTGTCCGCAGAATAATCAAAATCGGAACAACACTAATTTATACGCTCGATTCAAAAATGAAATCTTTATCCAACTACAGCAATCACTTAAATTAAAACAGCACCACCTATCTGCATTTCCCAAAACTAGGTAAAATTTTGAAATGTTGTTCGAAGAAAAGCCAATAGATGGCTCTTTAGTCAATTTCTTGCACAAAGCAATCCAAGAACTCAAAAGAGCGCAATTTTCAAAGCAAGTACAGTCGCCATTAAGAAACCGATTTTGATTTTCAATAGTTTATCTATTAATACACTATTTGTGTGCCAACGATTTTCACTATTCATTAGTAGATAAAATTTTGTTAATCATAATATTTTAAACTGATTAGATGAGTTTTTGGTTAATTTTTGCTTGACGCAAGAAATTGAACTAAGTTAGTCAAATCGATGGGATTCTGAAAGTGTGAAATTCCAGATTAATAGGCGGATCCAACAAAATGAATTTGACCTTTTTTCGACTGTACCCCAACTCTTGCTGTTATTATCAGATGGAGTTACTTGTTCAATGATAAACAAAAAGCCTTCCCAGTCAATCCGAGAAAATCTTGTATATTCATGAAGTTTCAATTCGAGCTTATATTGAACGCAAAATTAGATAAAATTAGATTCATGTTATTTCATTCTTCATGCATCAATACTCAGATATTTTACTAATCTGTCATAAATATTTCGCGTTTCATCCAATCAACTCAATGCGATGTAAAAGTTTCAAACTTGGAACTATAAAAAGTGTTGATTAAAGGATAAATTGAAAAGCGATAAAAATGAGCAAAAATTTGCGTCAACAGAAACTTTAAATTATCATTTTAGCTTTGATATTAGCTGTTGAATTGCAATTATCCATGAAAATGGCGTGATAAATGTTGACGAATAAAAACTTTTAAATGATATTCCGTGTTGTTCAATTCATATCTTTTCACATCATCTTTACTTCCAATTAATAACATGAAAGATGAAACTTGGCAAGAATTATAGTTTTATTATACCTTTAATTAGATACAGAATAGTTTTAATATACACATTTTTTTTCTTCTTCATGGTACAATTGTAATCAACTCTATTATAATCAATAGATGAGGCAAAGGATTGGAAATAAATGTATAATAAAAACATTTCTCTTCCATTCAGTGGTTCCATGAATGATTACCCATTGAATTGAACTTGCCAATTATCTCCATCATTCAATGAACTAATAATACATGGTTCGATTTTATGAATGAGAAAAGTTTTGCGAAGAGAAAAAGAAGAAATTAATTTCAACTCTACAGAATCAAGAAGTTGATTGATTATGTTCTCAAAGTAAACTTGAACAATTAAAAAGTATTTTCTCATTCATTCAATCCATCTACATGAATAAGATCTCGATGAATATTTTATTTTCACCGAACGAAAGAAGAAAAAAATAATTGAATATCTTTCGTTCATTTATTGATAAGTTCATTGGCTAACTCAACTTTTCATTCAAATACAATTTTCAAAATTTCAAGATTACAACTGATTTACAGGATAAAAAAGTTCAATTTTGGATAATTTTTGGATTCTTCAAACTCAACTTTCGATTGATTAAAATGTGTTTAAATAGATTGAATCAAAGAGTGTTTGGAGGAAAGGAAAAAATGGAGAAAAAATTGTATTCGTTTTCGTAATTTTGTTTCGTTCGATTTTCGTTTCAATTGCTTCCTTATCCTGATTTGACTTTCAAAGGTTGTGCATCCAACAAGTGACTGGGTTCGACTGGGTTGTTACCCTTCAGTTAGAGCTATGAGACGGCACAACTGTTTCGTTTAGGTGTTACTTTATCACGAAGAGCTGGACTTGTTGGATAAGCGGGAAGCGATTTCCGTCTAATCTTTGGGTTACCAATAACTGAGCCAATCTTGTAAGGCACACCTATTTGAACCATTAGCTGTTGAAATATTGTGTTAATGTTAAAGTCATCTTTAGCCGATGATTCAACGTAACCATTTTCCCAGTCAATGGTGACAATGGTTTCAGTCAACTCTCTCTTGATGACTCTCATTGAATCGAGATCACATTTGTTTGCAGCAACCACAATAGGCGGTAGTTTAACTGACTCGAGAAAACTTGACTCATGCAAAGAGTTTTCCTCATCTTCATAACGGTAACCATAGGTTTGCAATCGATCCAAAGTGCCAGAGTTAAAAGACGAATTTTTGACCTTTTCATTGATTCCTGGTAAATAGCTTCCATGGTTGAAGTAAATATTATCTAGTCTATCGTTATTGTGAGAATAATTGTTATTGTTGATTATCGGGTTGATACTATGATGACGACCTCTGTTTTGAGGGATTAAACAAGAGTTGTAACTTTCATGGCAAAGTCTGTTGTTCACAAGGTTGGTCAAGTTGGGGCCGACGTGAGGTTGAGTGAAACTTGGACTAGTGTTGTTGCTAGCATTGGGATTGACTGAGGCCATTGTTGCTGCATTGGCTTCTGCTGCTTTACACTTTTTTGTTGCAATAATTTCATCACGAAGTCGCCTAACCTCTTCAAAGGATTCTGAATCGGTCAATGAAAAGACGAGTAAAAAGGCATCTGCACTTTCAATGGCAAGTTTCTTCATAACGGGAAACTCGTGGGATCCCGAAGTGTCCAAAATGTCCAATATTAAAGGACCAAAGCCTTTGACTTCATACTCGGCTCGATGAAGCTGATCAACCGTGGCAATGTAAGACTCGGGAAAATGTGAGTAAAGAAATTGACTGACAATGGCCGTTTTGCCTACTCGAGGTGAACCCAGGACAACAATTTTTATGTGAAAATTTCCTTTCCCTTCCGAATGAGTTGAACTCAACCTACCAAGTGAAGGTAAATGGCTTGGCATAGTTAACCAATTGGCACTGTTAGATCAGCAAAAGAATCAAATCTCGTTGTTCCAAGAAACCGAAAAAATTGTAAACACTTTTCTTCGTTGTTTCGTGATCCAAACAACTCTACTCTTGCAGCTAAAAATAGTGAACAAGAAAACAAAGAAAAGTTAAAATGCATTTAAATACAAAAGACTTCAAATGAAGAAGACAAATATTCATAATTAACAACAAACTTCACAGTTGAAGCTTAATGAAGGCTCAAAAAAAGATAATTCAATTGCTAATTGAACTCTAAATTTTTACACTTTTCATAACCACTTGATGAGTCAATAACCGAGTTACCTTGAATAGCAAATTAAATGTTAAAATAAAAAGGTTTCTCTTAATCATACTTGAGCAAATAATTATTCATTTGCTAATTGAATCGGTATCAACACTGCAAAGTTAAATGAATAATTACTATTCAAGGTTGGGAATTTGTTTTTTGTTCATTTCACTCCCTTTCAAGTTGAAATGCTCTTGTCCAATGTAAACATTTCAATTAGACTGCAATTGAAGTGCAATAAAATTATTATAATCATTATTATTGAAAAGAGCAACTTTTATCCTCTTATATAAAGTATATCAATATTGAAATGCTTTTTTTGTCGTTTCTCTGAATTTCTAGATAAGTTGATAAAGATTCATCATTTATGAATATTCATAGCTTTTATAATACCTTTAACCCTGAAAGTCTAGTAATTGCAAAGGTTTCAGAACTAAGGTCAGTGTCATTGGCCTGAACGAAGGTTAATTTGTGCAAACAAATCTCTATAAATGATCCACTTTGGATAAACTTCTTATCATTGGCAAAGTTCAATTCCAAGTTCAACTTTTATTTGCTTTTGCAATGTTATTCAACATTTTTCATCATTATTCACAGCATTGATTGATGCAAGTTGTACAAGTGTGTAAATAAAAGCACCAAATAAAACGTGAAACCATTAAATATCAATGAATTTGTCATTTTTTACTCCAAACCTTAACTTTATTCATATTAAATTTGCGTAAAATCTTTTTACAAATCAATCTCCATTAGAAGAGGTCGAAATTGATTTTTCATCTTCAAACGCTTTTGGTAAACTCTATTGATATTTATAGCCTTCATTCAACTTTATTCATCTGTAAATATCATCAATCAATTCTTGCGATTCAAATTAGATGATTTATTGTCTAACAATTGAAAATTTACGACAAATTGAAAAACGATTTCCTTTAAACTCTCGAATTTCTCTCAATTGCAGAGCTAGTTTCGCATTTGGAATTGACAGTTTCTTGGATTTCTTTAATTTTTGATGATTTTCTTGATTCTTACCATCGAAAGAATATTTTGGTTTGTCTCAATAATTCGGTCCTTTTTTACTGTCAATTTTTTACTGATGATTATTGATTAAATTCGTGCTCAATGGATGCAAATAAAAAATGTTTACCAATTTTCAAGTTTAATTTGAGCAACTCTGTCATTTTCTGGAATCGAGATTAACTCGAGCCTCAGGCCATCTAAATGAAAAGTTAAAAGGAATGAAGCTTCCAGATGATTCGTGATCAGAGAGCAACAGAATCTTGGAAAAGTCGAGAAAATTTATGTTTTATTATTCATTCAAATCGGCCACTTCAACACTTGATGAGTTCAAATGCAAATTGTCTCGAGAATTGTTTTAAATCATTCATCGAAATGGTTTGATTTCAAGGTGTGCAATTGTAGGTTTGGAACTTTTTTTCCTCGAAATTAATGAGAAAATTTATGGTATATTAGAAGGCAAACTTTTGCTAATTATAAACTAATTGCTCTGCTTTCTTCATATTTTATTGATTTACTGAATGAAATTGTTGCATTGACCTGACAAAATTGAGTTTGCTTAGGTTCGTCAAATATTTACATCAAAAGGCTTTTGCGATGAAAATAACTTTTTTATTGAATTAATGATGAGAGCTTTTATACAACAACAATTTTTCCCTTTACACACATGTTGCTCTGTCAGACAAACATTTATCAAACAGATTCATCTGACTGAACAAAGAAGAGAAAAGCCATTTTCTAGTCTCAATAGTTTCAAGTAACATTATCATTGTCTCACTGGTGACTAAAGACAAAAATGGATAAACAAGATGAGAATAAATTTGATTCCTGATTGATGATTGCTCGATTAAATTATGGACAGAAAATGTAATTTAAAACAAGTGAAAGCAAATCTCGACACTTTCTGCAAATTCAAGGATAAGTAAACAAATCTATCAAAGCTCCAAAAGTTTCAATGAACAACAAAAATTGATGAAAAGATGAATATTCGTCTTCGATATTTTCGCGTTTTCCAAAAAAGATTTAAATGGATTTGCAAGATTGAATTTCAACCTGATTGGGTTCGAAGAGAAAAAAAATCAAAACAGATCCAGATTCTCCTTTTTCAGCAAGTTTCATTTCGAACTGAACAGACGAAAGAAAAGTTTTTTTTCTTTGCTATCGATTTTTTCTCAAATTCTGAAACATTTCGATAGCGATTTCAAGGTTGCGTTTTTTATCTGATGGCAATCACTCTCGACTCATTATCGATGAAAAGTTCATGTTATTTATGGCTTTTCATTGTTTTGCTTTTTCTGTGCAATTCTTTCATTTGCATTCTTTAGTCAACTCATTTTTCACCTGAAATGTAAAAAGAGAAACAAATGCATTTTCATTTCTATTGCAATTGAATTAAATGAAACTTTTTCTATTGCATTTCCAATTAATTAGCCTTCAACTTTCAGTTAATCCTATAGACCGTATGATAATTCAACATTTGCTCATCAATCAATGGTAAATGTTAACCTCTATTAAATCACATTTACTTTGAATATTCATTTGTTTACCATTGGTTAGCATTGAAAAGGCCAACTTCAAGTTTAATAAACAAATGTTGAGATTCAATGACGTTTCCATGAGTTTTCACCTTTTTAATGATTGAATTAATTTGAAAAAAAACTCAATTCAATTGGAAACTTTAGCGAAATTTCCCATGGAAAAAAGGTTAATTTTTGTTTTGACCCAATTTTTGGAATAAAAAATTCTTAAAACAATATTAAAGAGAAAACAAAAAGTTCTGAAATTTTCACTTTACTCAAAACTTGATGAACCTTGAAATGATTGGAAAAGATTTTACTCTAATTGCACAACAGATTAACTTGAACTAAATGGTTCACCTGATTTCATTTCATTTCTTGCTTTCTCTTCTATTCAGCTCATTATGCTTTTTGAAACGCCCTGTTGAGTCAACAATTGTGAATACATTATTATGGAATCCCAATTGGCGGAAAATTGAGAAAAAAAAGACTAACAAAGTTAATTGAATTTTCAGCACAGATTACGTTCAGATTATGTAAATTAACTTGTAACAGTTGATGTGATGATAAAGGTAACGAGAAAAAAATGCAAACCTGAATCCATGGTGAGAATGGAAATTTTCAGTTTCCTGAATCGACTAAATGTTGAAATATTTAAACTGAAATATTTTGCATCATCATTTAGAATAAGAAATTTATCGTTATTACATTGATATCATTTCAACTCCCAGCATAAATCAAGTTTATGTTTTGAAATTTTGTTGCAAATTTAATCCTCTAAAGAGGGAAAAGTTGAATTTCCTGTAATTCATATTTCTGTTTATTGGATCAACCTTGCAACTTGATGGCCAATAAATTGAATCAACTGATTGAATCATGGGTAAACTAATAATTAAAGTTGACGTGACGGGGAGTGATGATAAACATGGAGTTGACATTCAAATTCCCAGTTGATGTTGGAAGCAAAGAATTATTGACTGGGAGGAGAAAATATCGTAAATTTTCTCTAATGAATAATATTCTCATTAATGTTGGACATTAGTCTTTTTTTCATGCTATATTAATCTTTTCAGTTCTAATTTACTCAGTGATTATATTTAGGTATTTGGGTTCAATCTTTTTCTTCTAATTCTGTGATTAACGATAAAGTTGCGGAATAAAATTTCTTGTTTTTTTCTTCTTTTTTCATGATAAATTGATTTGATGAAAGTGAAAACTTAAATGAAAATCCTTGAACTCATTTGAAAATTATTAAATTTTTATATTCTCATTGTTTACATCCAATGTGAAAATCCTTGAACTTTTGCTTCTATTCTGCCATGGTTATCATGATTCTTTTATCATCAATCTCAATGATTTCTTCTTCTTTTCCTTGTTCCGCCATTTATTGTTCATTGAGAAAACTTTGCTTTGATGATGACGTTGGAAAAGGAAGAGAAAAAAAATATCAAATTGTATGGAAATTATTGAAACACTTTGAATAACAAAAGATTCAAAATTTTTGCTCCCTTTTCTGTTCCAAATTAAACTCCATTCAGGGAGGATAAATTATCAATAAGTTGTTCTTGAATTTCAACTTACCGATTCAGTGCATCATTATTCATCTGGGGATAAACAATTAGCTAAACTTCAAATTTAATTAGACAACAATTCATCAAATTTAATGATGAAATTTCATTCTATCTTAGATTGGCTTTTCAGCATTCATCTTGACCTAGATAAAAATCAATCCATCATAACATTGGGAAGCACAAAAATTTTTATCATCCTTTTGATAACAATTTACTCATCAGCACTTTTAACTCAAACACAATGCATTTCAACTGCCTATTACACTCCCAGCTCAACTCCCAGCACAGCTTCAATCTGAGGTTCAGTTTATTTAGTTCCTAACTTACTGTTAGCTGGAAATGGTTGGAGGTTGGATGATTAGTTAAACTTCAAAGGTTCTGATAACGATGAACATGAAATGAGATTTAATCTGAACTGAGCTTCTCTCTGCACATATTAGAATTGATTACGTTAGAATTCTCACAGTTCTATCTAATCATTTCCATGGCTGATCGTGAAAGAGATTATCAAAAGTTCGGATGATAATTAGCAGATAACGAGCGTCACAAATCACACTCTTGATTCAGAATCCAGCGTAATTCCCAGCTCTGTTTTTAGTGCTCAACCTTTAAAGTGAACGGATTTTTATCTGATTTTCAATCTCTGATTCAGAATTGATAACCATTGTTTCCCTTTACCATTCTATTCATTTGGCAGGTTAGTTATCAGGTTTCTGCTTTTACTAAATAAACCCTGACATTGTACTCTTTGAAAGGAATATTGAATGGTTAATGACTAATTAGTAGACCTTGAATAAATGTTTTAACATTTCCTTCTGTTATGCAAATTACCATTACTGGGAGTAAAATATATCTATAGTATTAGTCAAAGAAAAAACTGCAATTGGATTCATTTCATTTCATCTTTTGTGCTTTCCCATAATGAATAATAGTTTCAGCTTCATTATATTCAAAACTTATCCATCTAATTGATGAAATATTAGCATAGAATTTTTCGAATGAAAACAAAAAAATTTATATTTTTCATTATTAAACCGCTTATAAAGTTCACATAATTTCCCTGATCAACTGTTTACCTAACTCGATCGAAACTTTTCACAAAAAGTCCTGAGCCAACTTCAAGGTTATGATGAGGAAGACTCGTTAAACTATCTAATGATAATAAAAAGAACCGCAATCATGAAAAAAGTGCGATAAATAAACGCAATTCGCATTGGACCAACGTTCATTCGTTTTTCTCTTTTCTTCATTTTATTTGAATGTAAAAACGGATAAATTTGATTCTTTACTCATTTGTTTCATGTGTTTTCCTTTAACCTTTCATCATATTTGCCTTTTCATCTTTACATTTTCAAGTTTAACAATGTAACCCTGATTTTATTAAACGTTTATCTATTATCCCTTTTCGCTGAACAAAGAATAATCAAAGAATTATTTATTGCGAACAACATAAAATACAAACCAACAAGCAACTTTTTTCCTTTCATTATTCTGTTATTACAGTTTTATCCAAACGAAAGATGAAAAAAGAGAAATAATCTGAGTTATCTTTTCTACTTTTCCTTCAATTCTGGTAAATCATCATGTTCATCTATAGAGACAAATTAGAAATTTCATCACATTTTTTTATTCTTTTCAGTTTAGCTTTATTACATTTTGTAACAAAAGTTTATTGCAGCAAATAAAAGTGAACATGAAAAGGCAAAATAATAACATTTCATTTTTCAAATATTCAAAAGCAATAGAAGCTCCAAATTGATGAATTGAATTTTGCATTTTAATCTTGGAATTTCTTGTAAAATTCTTGCAAACATTTTCTCCAAACAATTGCAAAAATAAATAAATCTTTTTACCATTAAATTCAATTCAAAATAATTCCAAGATGATGAGCTTTGTTCTTGAATCGCTTCAACATCAATTCTCGAAATTCATATGTTTGTCTTTCTCTAAAAGAAATAATTCGTCATTATTTTCCATCTCAACAGTTTCAATATTCTCGCATCATGATAAATGCTTTGAACTTCTATTCACCTTGATTTTTCAACAATTATCTTTAGCTTCAGATTCTTTGATGTGAAGTGAAAATTGAAACTTGGAGTAAAGTTTTTTTCGGTAAATGTCAAAGGTTAGTGTTGACAATGATAGAAGTGATTATCATCAGGTAAATTGAAGTAAATGTTGAAAGTGAAAAGTTCATTGTTCATCGAAAAATTTCGCTTCTTGAAAATGCCAATGACATTCTGTTTAGACTTCGCTATCAACCAAATATTATATCGCAATTGTTGTCGTGATAATCAAATTTACCATTATCTTTTGCTTTTTTTCTTGCAGCAAACATTCAATTGTTGAATTTCGAGTTGAACAAAAGAAAGAAAAGTTTCGAGCAAATTTTTGTATTAAATTTGAACAATGTGATAACATGATGAACACTTTCCGTTTACCTTCTAGTTATGAGATGAAAATGTTCTCAGTTCATTGGACTCAACAAGTTTCACTTCATTCGCAGTTTAGAGTGCAATTACCTGTTGATATTTCGTGTCCTTGAATCATGGCAATAGAATGAAAGTGGAAAAAAATTTGCATTCCCAGTTCGCAAAGAATGAAATTCCTTCAAATAATCTTTTAAACTAAATCCAACAAACATTTTTACCAATTGGATAACTGAACACATAACAAGTATAAATCTAATAAGACAAATAACATTTTTTCTCCATCGCATGAGATTATTGAATAGTTATTGCTTCATTATCACAGATTTGAGTGATTGAGTGAAACGATAAAGTTGACACTTGAAGTTTATTGATCTTGGAATTTTCCATTTCTACTCTTGCTATACCGTTATCTGTATTCACACTTTGTTCACAGTTGGTTAAGTGTGTAAAATGTTTCAAGTGAATACCCTTTCAATGCTCAGACAATAGGAAGAGAATGAACAAAAAAGAAGCAAAATTATTCCAAGGAAGAACATTTTCAGGGTTAGATTATGTTTCAACTCCTACGCAAAAATCAAGTTAATAGATCTGAAAGAGCAGTAACCTTTACTTAACTAGAAATACTCAGCATTTTACTCGTCTAAAATGCTTGGATAACTTGTTGACTTTTGTCAAAAGACTGGGAGTTTTTTTCCCAGAGAATAACAATGATGGAAAAAATAACAGGAAGAAACGTTATAACACATTGGATAATTTCCTGATTCTTGGATTAACTTTATCATAACATGGAATGATTAAAGGAAACAAAGAAAATGAAAATTTATATAACTGGGAGTTTCTTTCCTCCCTGAGACGATATCTATTTTCGTCTGGATAAGACGTAAAATTGAAGTAAACATATTACAATTCTGTATGTTCGTCAGCTGCAGGGCAAATTCCCAGTAAAGTTAAACTTTCATATGAATTCATTTCGTCTTACAAGTTTATCTAGAATTTCATGTTTAATGTTTTATTTCATATTTTTTCATTTTACGGCTTTCAGTTTGTTTGCTTTGGTTAGGAAATAATGAAAAAAAGTTCAATAGCAAAAAGAAATATTATTTGTAAACTTCGTTCGGGTTCCAAATATTTCCAAATCTACACATTCCAAGGTTCACATGAGTTCTGGGAGTTTTTTTCGTTTCCCTGGTTACTCGATGATATTCTAGAACATTACTTATCAAAACTGTTCTGACTGAAGTGATGATCCTGAATGTTGATTCTGGGATGAGAATCTGAACCGATGAAGAATTTCCATTTTACCAATTTTTTAATTGAATAAATTTCAAATTTGGCCAAACATAAGTGATGATATCGTTTCGACTGATAATTAGTTTGCAAAGTTTCAGAGACTTGAATTCAGTCAAGGTAAATGCTGATCTGATTATGTTGCTTCATTTATAGACAAAAGTTGACAGAAAATTTTGAAAAATGTAATGAATTCCCTGTGGAAATAAGTTCTGCATTGAACTAGAGTTCAATGTTATTCTTTCAGGAAATTGAGATTTGCAGATATAAATATAATTTTAATGTTATTCTGAAAAATAAAGGTTGAAAAGGAAAAGAAGATATGAATAGAAATTGATGATTTTCTGGTTTCATTTGAATATTGAGAAGTTTTGATTTGACTTAACAGACGGAAGCATAAATTAAATTTTAAACTTTATGATTATCTATTATTCAATTAGAAGTTCTTAGAATCTTAAGCTCTTGAAGAGTCCTTAAAGTTTTGCCGAATGAAATGAAACGAGGTAAGAAAAAGAATAATGTAAAAGTAATTTGATATGATAATGCATTAGTAATGATAACAGTAATGATAATAGATGATAACATTTTGCTTGCAAGAAATACGATAAAAAGTCATATTCAATTGCCATTATTGAAGAGAAAATATTAAGTGACTTTCAGATATTAAGTTTATCAAAGTTAATTAAGAGTTTTATTGAGAATTGTTACTTTAAATTGAGATTTTGAGATAAAATTAAAAGGTTAATGATGAAACGAATCTCAAGTTGCAACAAATAATCGATTTCAAACATTGCAAAAACTATTAAAGTTGAAACACTTGAGCACAAGAATTTCGTTTCCATTAAACTGCAAAACTCAATTCAGCCCAGATTCTTTCTAAAACTAAAAATAGTAGAAAGAGACATTTTCATTATTCGTCTGAAAAAAAGATGAATTCATCCAAAGAGAACGGATTCTGTTCAATTAACAATGTTTAATGCAACAAAAAGTTATTTAGTTTGACCAATATGCAAATGAAAAAGCAAAGTGAATAAAAAATGTTGGATTAAACTGAAGGGATTGACAATAAATAGCTTTGAGTGAAGGGAGGTTGAATGAATGTCGACTCCTTATAAGCTGATAAACGATTGTCATCTTTATTCATCATTACATGTTCATCTCATTGTATAGTTTGACTCTAGTTTGATTGATTAGAGTTTCATCAATTATCCTGGAAATGAAGCAACATGAAGTTAACCTTTAAGCAGTCGAGTTTATTTGACCAAAAAAGAGGTTAAATAAAGATAATAAAATAATTGTCGGTAAAGTTGTTAACATGTTAACATTGTTATTTTAATGAAATGTTATTTGGCTCTGAAAATGGGACATTTTTTTACGTGGAAACAAATTGAAATTTAGTTGGTAAATTGCATGATAACAAAGTTGCTCTTGTTTATTGTGTCGTTATCTGTGTTAACATTGAGATAAACCATTTCATGATCCATTCAGACCAGTGATAAAGCTGAAAGGTTTAACCCTAATTTTGATAACCTTGAGCCAATGTGTGAACACACGAAGGGAGAAAAAATAGAAAACTCTTGTTTACAGCATTTTCATGTTATTCTGGGAATTGTGTGTGTATATCATATCAATGATCATAAATCTTGTTCAGAAACAAAAGGAGAAAATTTAATAATAAGCAATCAAAATCAACTTCCGTTCTAATTGAGAAAAATATTGGAAACAAAAGAAAGCATGAAAAAGGAAAAAATGGAGAAACAAAAAAGTTCTGTAAACAGCGAAAAAAACTCCATGAGATATTATCAGAAGGAGAAACAAAGTGACCATTTATTACCACGAAATTGGGTCAACTTTTGAAAGGAATCGCAAGAAACTTCTGAGAATGATGATGAAAATGATGAGAATAGGAATGAGAAGCGTGAAAAGAAGATTAAAAGATGAAAGGAAAAGGAAATTGCTGGTAAAGGCAAATTCTTGAGATGCTCGATTCTTCTCTCACTTCCTTATTCAATGTTTTTTTCTTGTTTGCCTCTGAATATCAAGCTCATCATCATCTTAATCATCAGCCTAATTACTTTGTAACTCAAGGTTGACGTATCAAGAAATATTGTATTAATTATATTAATTGAAATAAAATGCAATTTAGCACATAAATTTTCTCTTCAGTCAACATTGAGTCTACAACTTTATTGAGATAAATTGTTTACAATATTTATAGTCGCTCGACATTCACCTTGACCGTTTTATTCATGAAAACTGCGCACAGAATATTCTCAATGAATAACATTATCTCGTTTATTACCATCTTTATTAGTGTTATTTTTACAACATTTTTGGTTTCGAATTTTTTTTATTCTAAATTTTGAAACATGAAGTTTTGAAAATTTTTGAAACGTGCACAGACAATCCTTTTGTTTTCTTAATGTAACCTTTTTGTTAACCTAAATTCATGCAAAATTCATTATTCTGGAAATTCAGGATTTGAATCAAATCCAACTTAAAATGATCAAACAATGGCCATCAAGGTTCTGTCATGTCTCAATCGTTAAGACAGTAAATCAATTTACGATTCAATGTTAGATGAAAATGGATTAAAATGTTATTCAAAAGGAAATTTTCGTTTGATATTTTTCAATTTTCTTTTGTAAACAAACTTATTTACAAAATCGAGATTTTTGCTCAAAAATTTTATTCGTTTTCAGAACTTTAATGATTCACTTTTTGGAATTTTAAAACGAAATTTTCGATTCATTGCTTCAATTTAATTTCTCGTAGAAACGAAATTGCTGAAATTCAATATTCTTTGAAAAAAGATAAAGTGCTATTTTCTTTTCGTAAACAAAAACCTTTTTTATTTCCAAAAGTTGTGAAATTTTCATTCAAAAATAAAATTCTTTGCCAGATTTTTTGAGTTGCTAATAGCGAAATTTTAGATTCTTTTATTTCAACTGAAATTTTCTTGAAAACGAGAATTTTCCTCTATTTTATTAGAAATCATTTGGTTAACTCCATTAAGCATTAATTCTAATGGAATTCCAATTTTTTTTATTTTCTGTATTTTGTTGAAATTAATGTTCGTCTCTCAGCTGAGTAGCCAACTTGAGATGCATGATTCCATTGCTCAACTTATCCATGAACTGTATCATGTTTGCGCATAAGTCGCAAGTCCATTAAAATGTTCAAACAATGTTTAAAGATGGAAATCTCAAGGCTTATCAATCATTATCTTATTATATACCTTTAACATTATGAATATCAATGATTATTTGTTGAGACTGTTCAACTGACAGGTGAAAATGCTGTTTTTGTGGCTCATTTTGGGTCCTCTTGTTTCAACCTGTCAACTGTAACTTGAAACTAATAACACTCTTAATCACAATTGACATTGATAAATTGAAAGAATCAATTTAATATGAAACTTTCGTGATTTCCATTTTTTCACTTTTCCCTCAATATAATGATAATAATGTAATAATGTAATCAAAACTAATGAAATGAATAGCAACTAGACTAAACCTTTTAACACATTGATTGAAATTGTTGCATTTTGTCTCAACAATCAAAAGATCAATAATGTTTCAAGTTGATTCACTGATAACCAACAGACAAAACCTTCATTCCCTGTAATAACAACATTTCAATAACAATTTAATAACTTGCTTCACCTTGACTCAAAGATTGTAAAAATTACAAAAAAGTAAAGTTGATTAAAGTTAAAAATAGTTGAGAAAAGAGACAAAAATGAAGAAAGAAGTGAAAAAATTTACTTTGTTATCTTTAATTCCGTCTTTTGTTGCCTTCATGATATTTCATTTTAGTTTCATTTCTTTTTTTTGTGTCCAATGAGCTTGAACAAAAAAGAACCTGAATTTTCCCTGGATTTTGTTTTCCATCTAATTGATCTGGTGTTTATCATGCTATCACTGATTGAACTCAATTCCCAGTCTACATTCGGAAAAGGCAATCCTGGATGGAATCATTTTCTGGGTGAAATCTATTCTTCAATCAGATTCAGATTTCTGTTTGCAATGAGATTCAAAGGTGACTCAGCCTCAGGTAAATGTCAACCAATGGAAACTTTCAGAACAAAAAAGTTGAGAATAATTTCCAGTTGAAACTTGCCTCAATATCATTCATGATTCATGAATCGAGAAATTTACATGAATTTACTGATTATCAATTGATTTGCATCATTAAATCACTTTGAACAAAAAAAGAGAAAAAAATAAAATTCACTTTTCCATTTCAAAAGTAACCTTTCAATTTGCAACAATATCTTGAGAATCTGGAAACAATTTCCCCATTTTTCTCTTTTCATGGTAAAACCTCAGTTTTTATTCAATTTTCTGAGTTTTCATTGGCAGCTTCAAAGCAAATACTTTTATTCTTTACAAGTTTTCACCTTTTTTTCTTGACATAAGAAAAAAAATATTTCTTCTTTTCCTGTTTCTTTCTAATCTCATGTTATGTTATCATTTTTTTCTCTCTGCTTCTGCTAAACTCTGAACAAGTGATTTTGATAAATGTTCATGTTTAGGTGATGCCTGGGAAAATGTGATCAAAAGTAAATTCTTTTTCATGCAAAATTCTTTTCACCCAACTTGAGAAGGCATTTGAATGGAAGAATGTTGAATATCACAAGGAATTTTGTGACAGGACAAAGATGTTGAACGGAAAAGAATGGTGAAGTTCATGTGAAAGTTGAACTTCTCTTTTTTATCGGAGAAAGTGTTTCATCCCTTCTTTTTTACCTCAACTAATGTGATTTTTTTTTCTTCTTATCGTTCGAAAAAAAGAAACCAATTTCAAGGTTATTCCAAGCCAAGATTATTCAACATTTTATCCTTGCTCTAGTTACATTCCCAATGAGATTGATAAAGGAAGTCAGATAATGAGTTGATCCGAAAGTTGCTAATGTTTAGTTTATCGATGAAGAAGCTCATGATTGGTTAAGTTAAAGTGATTCTGAGGATAAATCAAGATGAATGTTTTCATCATCAATTCCATCATCCTAATCATCTTTACTGTTTGCTTGCAACTTGCTTTTCATCCTAAATCGTTGGTCTCATCATTAGAAGCGAAGAAGAGAGAAAAGAAAAATCCATTGAGAGAATGATGATAATGATGAGAAAAGAAAAGGAAAAGTCCATGAAAATATTGATAAAGAATTGAAAGCTGATGAAGAAATTGATGATGATCCCGATAAACGTGATTCAGGCAAAAGTTGAGTTCATGGTTGATGGATTTTTGCATTTCTTCAGGAAGAGAGATTCAAGGTTTTACAGATGAATATACATTTTGTTGCATTTCGATGGATAATTTCTTCTTCTCTTAGCACTTCTTTTGTTTTCTTTACATTTTTTGCCACTTTTCAGGATAAAATTAGAACTTTTCAGTGGATTGAGAATTGGAATGAAACAGTTTATCCAATCAATATAATGGTTGAAGAGATGAAAGTGAATCAAGTATGAAAAGAGAAGAGCTTTTCCAACTCATTTCAATGCACTTTTCAGATACATTTGTTTTCCATTCTTTTCCCTGTAGCTGATCATCTCATCATCGATGAATTGAATTATTTTCAAGAGTAAATCAAGGAATACCCAAAGTAATGTACAATTAATAGGGAATCAACGTTTCGTGTTTAGTCGAGCAAATAATACATATTAATGAGTATTACAATGAACAGAAATGCAAAAAAGGCTTCAACTAAAAGAAACAAAATGTTAGCAAAGAAAAAGCTTGAAGATGAAATGATTAACGAATAATGATTATGGAACAGTTTTTTAATGATTTTTGCTATTCATCGTTACTCACTTTTATGCTAATTGTTTAATTAATAGCTTTTCTTGCTTCAATGTTTGGGCAAATGTTTGACAAATCTTGAAAAATTTGTTTCCAAATTTAAAGGTTCAACCTTTCAAATATTTCAGGTTCATTCAAGTGGTTAAATAAGTGTAAAAATAATGAAAGTTAAAGTGTTAATAAATGTGCGAAATGAGGCTTACCTTTAGTTTTTGGAACAAGAAGTTGAAGTGAGAAGTGCGTTGTTTTGCAGTGAATAGTTCAAGCACTGGTTTGCACAATTTACAGTTTTCAAGATTTGGAAAGTTTATGAAACAATAATATTAGTTGGTATTGAAACAATAATGTTGAGACAAGGATTAACTTGTAAGGTTTAAGTTCACTGGTTCAAGTTTGTTAGTTGAGTTTTTGGCTTAAGCTTTGATTCGATTGATTGACGTAATTGGCGGTGTTTTGTTGTTACTTTTATTCGCTCGTGTGATCTTGAGTTGAACTGAATCAAAGAGGAAATATAAACTGAATGGGAGAGAAAGTCATCTTTATATGAAGATCTTGTGATCCCAGCATACAACCAATTGTTGCCATAGAGACGAGTGTTCAATGAGTTGGCGCGATTATCAGGAGAAACCATCAGAATCAGTTTGGAAAAGTTCAGTTTCTCTTCTCTTTCCTTTTTCCCTTTTTTTCTCGCACTTTTATTTCTCTTTATTTGTGAGATATAAAATTTTTTCAGGCTTTCATTATAGCATGGAATTAAATTTACTGGGCTGAAAAATTATCTGTTTCATCTGATTTTCTTGTATGAAATTTTTTTCGTAAAAAGAGAACAAAAGAAGAATATTTCTGGTGAATAAAGATAACTTTTCAGATTACATCTGTTAAACATTCATGTTATAAATCAGTCATGATGTTGAGTCTAACATGCAATCAACATAAGCTGACCTTTAATGACAATATTAGCGAAGTTAAGCTAATATCTGAAGGAAATTCTTTTCACCACAGAACGTTCCGAAGTCTGAGACTTCAATCGTTCAAAACTTGGGACTATTGAGAGGAAAGACGAAAGGAAACAATTATTGTTGTTACATCAAGTCACAAATAAATGTCATGACTTCATACCGCCATGATCAAAATGCTAAAGGATAGAAAATTGTTCATTCGTTTTAAATTTAGCATTTGACATTAGATCAAGAAGTTTACCAAATCGCTATTTTGCTGAAATATGCTTATTATGTCGAAATGTTCCCAAAGCCATGAATCCAGATGCACCAGATTTATTCACTGCATATTATATTTCATATCATTTAATATTTTTCAATCTTGAAGCAATTATTTCTTTATGATTATCAATTGCATCAAATCGGTATCCATTTCAATTCAATTTTACTGTTACTCTTCGATTTAGATTAATATTGAGAAATCGATAGAAAATAACATTTGGAAGTATTAAAGAACAAGAAAACTGTTGCTTAAAATGCATAGAAAGCTTTTATTTTGCATGTAACTAAAACTTTTCATTGTCCTTTAAATGGTTACATGATAGATTCCAAACTTGTGGTTTAGTCGCTGTTGCACCAAGATGTTGAAACTTGGTAAGTGTACCGATTTGGGTGATTTGACCATTGATAGAATCCATTGCGACGAATTTTGATGTGCTTATAGTATGAGCATTTAAATGGTAATTATAGTGACTCTGCTTTCAGCTTATACCAGGTATTTGTCAGTCAGTATGTTAAGTCAGCAGAATATTTGTCGAGGTTGAATAGCTAAGCAAAAGTTGTCTAATGAGTTGTCTATTTCTGGAAAAATCATAGAGTTTATGGATTGATTACAACATGGTAATCGCTTAGAGGGACTGAGCTTGTTAGAATTGGAAGTGAAACACTGTCATAAATAAGAACGTTGTGAAACTCGAAAAATAAGGATTAAAAAAAAGTTGGTCAAGGATAATTGGAGAGTCAAATGATTGAACTAAGCATGAAACACCAAGGAAGGAAAGTCTCTTAAGGAACAGTCTGGATAAGATGTTGTATTGGGACTAAAAATGATACAAAAGTTGGATGATTTTTCATTGAAATGAATTTGTAGACGATGTCATTGAGAAACTTTTGAAGGTAACTGCTTCGTCTTGAGATGCATTAAGTGTTTGCTCTTATACTTTTTGCCCTCGTTTTGTTGTTCACTCGACAAAAAGATTTGCATTGAATTAAGATGTTGATGAAAGATGCAAATTTTAACTGCAACCATCTTTTATATTCATTGACCAACACGCAATAAAAGGTTTAAAATCACAAGAAACACCTCAGACTATTAGATTGATTGTGTTTAATAAGTTCACATTTGGTTTGACGATATTGACACATTATTTCTCATATCGACTCTAAGTTTTGTCCTTTTGTCTTTCCTCTGATTTGCGTATATTCAGTACCCAATTAGTTGTTTATCTTCCCTATTCGTCGTAGTTAGGGATTTTAATCCTGGATCGATAAAGTTTAACTACATATATTGTTATTGTAAAAAGTGCTTCATAAAGAACTTATCTCTTTCGGGATTACGATGTTACGATTAGCTTACATTTCAAACGTTTATATTTGCATAAGAATCTAATAGAAATAAAAAAATCAAATGGATCGTAAAGTATTTTATTGTTATTGTAATACAAATTTTCAACATCGCTTTTCAAATATGGAAAGTAGCGATAAAGCTTGACCGAAAATTTACAGCGTTCGATTAGCAATAGCTCATTTTGGGATTTGAAACTTTAATTCAATTGATATTCTCAGCTTGTTCATTTACTTGTCTTGTCCAACTGAAACTTTCATTGGCTTCTGAAGCATTACGCATTTGTTTAACTTTAGTGTAACCAAGTGGTCCAGCGAATCCCAATAAAGCACCGACAAACAAGAACAGCATAATTATTCCAAAAGCACCTGATCCACTTGTCCCTGTCGTTGCCTCAGTCGAACTAGATTCTTTACTTTTCTTTCCATTTGAACCCACTTTCAACTCGTAATTTGAACAATCACCTCCTTCGATGGTCTTAGTATTTGAACTTTTAACTGAAAATTGAGTCAATGAACACGAACTTTCTGTTTTACTTTTAGGGCAATAATTAAATGATTTACATCCAGTTTGACCATCGGACCATCCATGACATAATGATGCACATTGTTCAAAATTTAAATTCATTTCAGTGTAAAGCACATCAGACACGATTTTCTTGCCAGTCTTTTGGTACTTTTCAGATACTTTGGCTAATTGAATTCATGGATTGATAAACAATAATTAGTTAAAACAAAACTTGTTGCTTATTTCGAAGAATACTTACGAAGATATACACTGCATTCACCATCATATTCAGTGGATGAATCTGTATAAAAATTACCAAAACTACATTGGTAATTACACCATTGGAATGAGAAACAATCAGGTGAAGCATGACAATATTCTGCACAAGAATCAACATTTTTGTCGACTGCGATGGAAGTCTGAGTTTTAAATTTCCTCTGAGGTACTTCTAAGTAATCATTGAAAACATTCACAGCGTGAATTGAACATGATTTGTCTTCTTCAACACGCGAATCGTTATACGAGTCTTCCGTCAATAAGCTGCTTACTCTACAGTCCCCATTTTCACAGAATGAGAAAGTATTGCATTTAAGTTGCTCTGAATTATGACAGGTTCGATAACAATCAGCTAATGTTTTCGCACCTGGAGCAGCCACTGTAACTTGATCGTTGCTTTTTAATTTTGCTTCAACTCTAATTTTGGTTTGAAAGAGATCATTCGGAGTAATTTTATTATCCGTTTTGTCGATAATATCAGTAAGTGTATAAGTTCCCTCTTCAAAGAAAAAGTTTATAAAGAAAGGTTACATGATATTCAAAGTCTGTGCGTTTGTGAAAATAAATAATAGTGAAATATTTCCACTCTCTGACTACCCAGCGTAATTAAAACTAACCTGTATTGATAGATTATGGGATTTTCTGCTAATGTATTTGTAAAGTTTGAAGTCTTATGATTTATCCACACAGGTTAGTACTGAGAAAGTATACCAAATTAATTTGGCTGATGTATTAATAATTGGATTTTTTGTTTCTTCAAAAGTTATAAGCACTCAAAAGTGGAAATATTTCACTATAGTTAAAGGCTGGGAAGTACTTACGATAAAGGATCTTGAATCCTAAACTTGACATAAGTTTATTGTGAAGTTGATCAAGTGGTATCTCTTGTTCAATGCGTTGCAAGTTATGTAAAGGAAAGTGATAGACGCTGCATGGTTGTCCGCCTTTTGTATCTTCCTTGAGATCATTAAAATCTGTCAGATATCCACAAGTGGATGATGGTTTATAAATTACTACACTAAGGGAGAAAATAACAAAATAGTTAGCACCCAGTTGAATCAAAATCTGTAAGTTCCGTGATACATACATGATTTTTTCTTGGTTTTTTGATAATTTCTCCAGACATTCATATTCACTGCTTGCTCTGATTGTTTTCATCTTTCTAATTGTATCTCCACTGACAGACATTGTTTTAGAGTTGAAAATATCTGAAAAAGAAAAAATCCAACAGTTCAATTAAACTGTACGAATGTAAAATGTCAATGATAATTACATTTCAAATTAGGTGAATCCAGGAATGTCACTTCCATTTCAAATTGTCGGTCCATGAAATTATATTGAACGTTATCGACTCGAAGTGGACTAATGGGTTTTTCAAAAATGACATATTCCATTATCGACTTTTTCAAATAGTAAACATGATTTTCCATACTGTCGACACAAGAGTCACCTGCAAATGAAAAGCAAAAATATGAGTTACAAATACTTAAACCCAATTATTAAATAGCTATATTATATTAGATAGGCTTCATAGCAATGCGTTTCAAAAAATCATGGATTTGCTATCTACAGTGAATAGGCAAAATGAGATGAAAAATATCAAATCTGTGACTATTCTATGCACAACAACGCAAATGCAAAATGTCACTGGATTGAAAGGTGTAGTCAATGTCAACTGTATCGCCATTGTAAGATACTTGCTCAAGGAGAAGACGATTAGACGTAGGTCATGCAGTAAGAGACGGTAAGAGACAGCCATAACACAAGATCGAAGCAAATTTTATCAAATGTTACCGGTACATACCTTCACATTGAAATTTGAAGGCAAGGGTTGATGTTTTATCACTAATCAAGTATTTACACTCTTTTATTGTAAACTTATCATGAAGTTCATCTTCAGATCCGGCAGTTTCAAAGTTCATGTAATCTCTTGTAATTCCATCCGTCAAAGTATAAGTTTTTTTCTAGCAAAAGATATGCAGAGAAACATTAATATTTTGTGAATCATAATCATTCAAATGAATACTAACCGATGGATCCCATTTATAGAGTGTAATCTTGGTACTGACAAGCGTATAAACAAAAAATACTCCAACGTCTTGCTAAAAGCCATTTTGATTGAGTATTTTAGCACATATATTAGAGATAATAGATATCAATTATTTTATAATTTTATTTTTATTTATTATATTACTCCAATAGTAAGCCGTAATTAAAACTATGATAAACTTACCGATTCAGCAAAATATTGAGTAACGACAGCTTTGTCGGCCTTTTTCCCGTTGATAGTAGCATTATATTTTATTGCTTCCCATGCCCTTACTGGAAACCCAGATCGGTGATCCTAAGAAAATATACAAAAGTAATTTCAGAACAGTTATTGTTAACTTTACATTCAATCTTACAAGGGAAGAGCGCTCGCTTGTAGAATCTTTTTAAATCTTTTTCGGCCTTATGTTGAAGACGAAAAATAATGAGACTTTTGCTCTTGTTTCGCTAGTGTGTGGTTAATAATATTCAGGCCTTTTTAGGTAAGACTATTGCATTGTAATTTATTGTAGTCCCTGAACTAGTCCATTCACCATTCCATTAAGATATGTTTTTATTTTTCTGCTAAAATTTGTCTTAAGGACTTTTCACCATTCATTAGTATCATAAACTAAAAAAGCCTAATATTATTAACGAACCAAAAGCAAAATATTGCGATTTTTTGTCCTCTACAATAGAACCCAGAAAGAAATTGAAAATGATCGTACGAGCGAATGATTACTGCATTTCTATTAATAATTTATTACTTATTTTCCTTTCCATATGCTTCAAAGATGTTTGTGTTTTTGATATCGAAATATTCCAATTGATATTCAATTATTATTTTAGCTACAATGGCTACTACTATAGCTAGCTATTTTCAATAAATGAATCCC
Source organism: Tetranychus urticae (assembly GCF_000239435.1). Next base: position 6,629,306 of record NW_015449931.1, read on the forward strand.
TGACCATAATGAAGGTTAGGTTATATTTTTCACCTCCCAATTCAGTAATGGTGAAAGTTTCATCATGAGAAGAAAATTAAATAATTGAACTCTCCTAAAATATAGATCCTTAATGAAATTTCATCCATTGAATTACTAATTCTTGTTGATCACTTACTAAGTTGAGCTTTCCAATATATGCGAAAGACTCTCCATCGAGGAAAAGACTGGTCAAAGTGAAGTAACCATAAGAATTGACTCCGGGTGAATTTAAATCTGCAGGTAATATGCTACAGGATCCACCCTCTTCAAAGAGGTAAGAAACTCCGAGGTTATAATCATAAATAGCTTCAGTTGCTACGCCAAGAAGAGTTGATCTTACTCGCAATAAGTTTTGCTTTCTTGATGCATGAATCTGAAAATGAAATGAAAATGAATGAAACATTGGAAATATTTGACCAAACAAACTAACCTCACTAAATGTTCGAGCAGTAGTTGAACCTTGAATGTACTCGTGCATAGTGTAATGTACATAATCAGCTTTCAATGACGGGTACGGGTAGCTAGCCGAAGATGAGTAATATGGGCATCCAATTCCAGTTAAAGGCTAATCAACAGTCAATGAAAATGTAGAAAAGTTAAAATCTTGAAGTTCTCACGAGTATTGTAAACTTTACAACGCCTTTACTACCGTGTTTCCGCACAAAGAAGGCCAGAGCTTATTCATCAAAATTCTCACTAATTAGCCCTTGGATTTTCTCATTAATTAGCCGCAATGCTATAACTCTATTGAAAAAAAAACTGGGCTTATTCAAATAGAGTAAAAAGGGGGAATAAGTGAAGTTTTCATTAATAAGCTCTGGCCTTCTTTGTGCGGAAACACGGTAAGTTAAGGCGTTTGTTTAATATTAACAAACATCTTAGAGAAGACGCCGCAATCTTGAATGCTTTGAACTGGATCTCACAAAATATTTTATCAACATATTATGATATTTTTTGTCTGATTGCATTTGATTGTGACGCTCAACTGTTAAAAATCATTGTGAATAATAAGAGCACTTAAGTGAAATACTTACATTAACTTCGTTCGCAAGTTGATCATAATAGTTTTCATTTTGAAGGTAAATGTCAAGAATAAGATTCTCTTTGTAGCTGATTGAAGTTGAATATGGATCATAACCACTGAATTCAATTCGACTTGGATGTTTAATTCCATAATCGTCAGTAAAGTGCTCTAGTTTTAAAAAAGGAAAAGGACGAGAGTGGTTGAACACGGTTAAACTTGTTTCATCTAATCAAGAAATTCCTACTCACTTTTGTAATAAAAAGTGATTTTCAATCTTTCATTTATGTCAGTTGTCGCTCCTTTCATCATGGTTCCTCTTATGTTTTTATCAGCAACTGCTTTCTGTAATTCAACAAATAAAGGTTACAATGAGTGAATGATAAATGCTGATAAATTTCAACTGATTGTTTTTGTTTATTTGTACTAGTTATTTGAATGGGTTGATAACAATCACTGACTTGTGTGAAAAATGGATGAAATAAGGTGTTTTGTCAATTATTATTTGACTTTGGAGTTAAGAGTTGACTTAGGAATCTTAGAAAGTAGAGTTTGAGGGTTTGTAGCAACATTTAAACTAAGTCCATTAGTGCTATCCGAAAATTTCTCTGATCGATATTTTTCAAGAAAATCGAAGTCAAATCGGAAACTTCGATTGCTTTTTGTTCAATTATGGGGCTAGATTTATTCAAACTCATTTTGGAGATAAAACCTTTGATGGCAAACCAGAAAATGGACTTATTTATGGAATTAAAATTTTGTGTTTCTGCTCAAAAGATCACTTCAGTTAAAGTTTTCAGCTAAACCGACCGTCATGGAAAATAGGAATGGAATTTTAGATAATTCAAGATCCTAACTAAAAAGTTTTATCATTGTATTACTGATGCTTTCATATTTGATACGTGATGCGTAAAGGTAAATGGAAACTCAAACAGTGAATGGTTAATCAAAATTATAAGATGAAACGCTCGAGCTTCGCCTTTGAAATCTCATAACTTCTCGATGTAGGGGCTTAGCTATTACTTGAAACATTCTCATAATATTGTTGGAATACTTACCCAAACAATTGATGAATGACCAAGCCGATATAAAATTGAAGGTCCCATTAAGAGTACCAGATTAGTTACAGGTCTTTTGATTCCAGGTAAAGTTTCATCCCAATTGTTCTTGAAAGTAAATCTTAAACAATTTGCACCTTTAAATCGTGAAATAAGTAAGAATGATTATTAAAATAATTCTACAGCGAATGCCATGAGTGAATATAATCTCATTTCTTGAGAAATTGCAGACAAAAAGTTTTCTCACGAACCGAAACATATTGCAGAAAGTTACAGGTATTTACTGTTTTAATTATACCAATCCTTTCAGTTAAACACTTACCATGAGTAACCAAACGTTCCTTTCTATAATAACCAGGAGTAGTATAATAGATGTTGTAGGAATCCTTTTCACCTGAGATCAAAATTTTGCCTTTGATAACACTACTAGAAGCTGATATTGATTCCTGGATAAAATATTTAGTGCCAGCATTCTAAGACACATAACATAAGTGTTAAAATAGTGAAAATTGTTTGGTTGTTCTAGTGTTGTATTGTTCTTGTTCTCCAGCGCCAGGAACAATTGTTCTTTGTTCTGTTCCGTTGTTTTGTTCCGAAAAATCGGAACTAGGAACAACCTAGGAACAGAACAACCCAAAATCTAGAACAAAACAAAGAACAATTGTTCCTGGCAAAGAACAAAGGTGACGCAATAAAATGCTAAATGAGTGCCTAAAGTAACCCTTTAACACCAGAGGGATTCAAGTCAAACCCTATTTTGCCCAAAATCTGTTGATAAATTAAAATTTTCACCAAAATTGTTCTCAGTTTTAGTGTTTTGTTCCGCTAGTTTTTTTTTGTTCCGATTTGTACTGTTCTTGTTCTTGTTCTTGTTCTCGATTTTAAGAGCTAGGAACAACATTTTTTGTTCTTGTTCCGAAGAAATTGTTCTTCTCGTTGTTCTTGTTCCTTGAAAATATTGGAACAATACAACACTAGGTTGTTCAACTTACGGAATCGGTTAAAGTAGCGTTGATGTTAGCACTTTTGCCAGGTATGCTTAACGGTAAATCCGAAAAATCTGTAGCACTTGCTATGTTTATGAGTTGAATTATAAATTTATTAGTTTATTTTTTCTGTCAATATATGAATATCTTTTTCTTACCTGTTTTAATTGTTGAATGTAAAATGAATAATAATTTAAACAAAATTTTGTATCTTTCGTTCTGCAGTGAGTATGACATGTTGATTCGTAATTAACAATCACATAAACTGTAACAAATTCAATTTACTTATGATACTACACGTTTGAAAATGATGCCAATGTTAATTGTAATCATCTTTTAGGTTCATTGAAGAACATGCAATCGTAAAATCACAATAAACGCCTTAGATCGTTAGTTTGATTTTATTTAATAAATATAAATTTTAGTTGACAACAAAACAATATTGACATTGTTTCTCATATCGACTCTAACTTTTTTCCCTTTGTTTAATTCTTGTCTCTCATTTGGGTGTATTTAGCACCCAGTTAATTCACTGGAACTTTATCAGTTCTTTCAAGTTTATCTTCTTTATTCGTAGTGCCTGTTGGTTTTAATTTTCAAAAGATAAAGTTTAACTACAAATATCCATATTGTAAGGGTATAAGAATTAGAATTATCTCATTTCATTACAAACAAACAGTAGAGTGAAAGAGATAGCAGTCTAAAAGTTAAAAATGAAAGTCAAACTTATCCCCACTGGATGGAGACAATTGTAGCTTCAGAAATGAATGATTTCGAACAAGTACTTCAGCATCTTTCGATATAGCTGTCAAGGAGAATTCATTGGAACTTAATCTAAAGGGTGAGGCATAAGTCGGGTGACAAATTTAAATCCAATAATAAACTATAAAAAATCGGATTAGGTTAAGAAGTTTAGGTTTTTTAGATTCACGAGAATGTGCTCTTTAATTAGGTATATTGTTTTTGATAATTCAACATACAACATGTCTAAAAAACGACAAAAAAGGTGAACATATTTATTCTCGTTTGTGTCAATTTTACTTTGCAAATGGTGAAAATGGCTCTTATCATATAGCATCGTACCAGAAGACTCTGGCGTTGACCTAAGGAACAGCCTCAAACGTTTTGTCGTTTTTTAGACATTTTGCTTGTTGCATTTTCAAAAACAATATACCTTATTAAAGAGCACATTCTCGTGAATCTAAAAAACCTAAACTTCTTAATCTAATCCGATTTTTTACCAGTTTATTATTTGATTTAAATTTGTCACCCGACTTATGCCTCGCCCTTTATAAATGGTGCTAAATATTGTAAGAGCAAAAATAGACTGAATAATTGCAAAAGCTTTTGGATGCTGACGAGGATAAAACCGGAAGACTTGAAACAGGGAGGTCATCAGAAAATTTTAATATTGTTGAGGATATGGTGGCTGAAAATCCAAACATTTTCTTCATGATGCTCGAAATATCTTTAAGCCGTAATCTTTCCACTCTCATGATGTTCCATTTTATTTCAAAAATGTTATGATGTGATCATGACTCGGTCCAAGGCTTCTTCCATGAACATCTCCAATGTAGTGATCTAATATGTACTTATAATGCTTTCAATTGTTTTTACACAGCAGCGCCGTCTTTGATGGAGATCCAGAATTAGCCTTTATCTTACATGTTGATCAGATTCCTTTGCCTTCTCGTCCTTTCTCTTGCTTCTCTTTGGAATGCCCGCGCCTTTTTTACAATCAAAAAATGCTTATATGAAAGCGTACTTTATCATTCTGAACTTCAATACGGTAATCAAATCTTTACAGTAAATGAACAATGAAGCTAAGGAATGGAATTGCTCAACAATTGTAGGTGAGATCTCGGGGATATGAAAACGAAATACAATTAATTCATAATTTAGTGTTTTAATAAAATTACTCGTTTGTTTTTTATAAATACAAACGCATGAGTTATGAATCGCAATTATTTCTGGCTTGATTTTTTCAAAAAAATGTTAAATTACGATAGCGTAATTTAACATTTTAATGTATTTAAGATTAAGATTGAGATATTTTTAATTTGGAAAAACGGGACTCTAGTCGAGAGTAAATTTCAGATAGTCAACAGTAGTGTAATTTAAAATTGAAACAGCTTTGCAAAACTGAAAATCAGAGATAAGGTGACACGCAGATTCGAAAAAATTGCATAAAAATTTCATGTCCTGTAATCTAAAAATGAAATTCAATTGATATTCTCAGCTTGTTCATTTACTTGTCTTGTCCAATTGAAACTTTCATTGACTTCTAAAGCATTACGCATTTGTTTAACTTTAGCGTAACCAAGGGGTCCAGTGAATCCCAATAAACCACCAACAAACAAGAAGAGCACAATTATTCCGAAAGCACCTGATCCACTTGTTCCTTTCATCACCTCAGTCGAACTGGATTCTTTCCTTTTCTTTCCATTTGATTCCACTTTCAACTCGTAATTTGAACAATCGCCTCCTTCGATGGTCTTAGTATTTGAACTTTTAACTGAAAATTGAGTTAATGAACACGAACTTTCTGTTTTACTTTTAGGGCAATAATTAAATGATTTACATCCAGTGTCACCATCGGACCATCCATGACATAATGATGCACATTGTTCAAAATTTAAATTCATTTCAGTGTAAAGCACATCAGATACGATTTTGTTGCCAGTCTTTTGATACTTTTCAGATACTTTGGCTAATTTAATTAATGAATAGGAAGTAAATTAGACAAAATGACTTTTTCACGCATTTCCCAGAATACTCACGAAGATATATACTGCATTCTCCATCATATTCAGTAACTGCATCTGTATAAACACCACCAAAACTACATTGATAATCACACCATTGGAAGGAAAAACAATCAGGTGAAGCATGACAGTATTCTGCACATGAATAAATATTTTTTTCGACTGAGGTTGTAACCTGAGTTTTAAATTTCCTCTGAGGTACTTCTGCGTAATCATTGATAACATTCACAGCGTGAATAGAACATGATTTGTCTTGTTCAACGTGCGATTCGTTATAAAGGTTTACAGTCAATAAACTGCTGACTCTACAGTCACCATTTGAACAAAAGGAAAAAATATTGCATTTGAGTTGCTCTGAATTATGACAGTTTCGATAACAATCAGCCAAAGTTTTCGCATCTGGTACAGTCACAGTAACTTGATCAATGCCATTTAATTTCGCATCAACTCTTATTCTGGATTGAAAGCCATCAGCTGAAGTAATTTTATTCTTCGTTTTGTCGATAACATCAATAATTTTATAAGCTAGCCCTAAGAAAAAGTAAGAAAGTTTACATTATATTCAAAATCTGTGCGCTTATGTGAAATATTTCCACTTGCTAATCAACCAACAGAATTGAAACCATGGCTATTTAATTGAAAAATTGTGAAATAATGATATTTTCCGTTGATCGGTATCGCTCTTCAAATTTAACAAGTCAATACTTTTACTGTTGACATTGTTGAATAGTACAGCTGACAACTTTTGACTGTTTCATTCGAAAGTTAAAAGCAATTATAAAAGTGGAAATATTTATATCTAAAGACTGAAGCGCACTTACGAGAATTTCCTGAATGATAAGAGATACTGAATCCAAAATATTGCCTGAAAGCATCGTGAATAGAGTCTAGTGGTATCTCTTGGTCAATGCGGCGCAAGTTATTTAAAGGAAAGTGATAGACGCTGCATGGTTCTCCACTTTTTGTATCTTCCTTGAGATCTTCAAAATTAGTCAAATATCCACAAGAAAAATCTGATGGTCTATAAATCGCTACACTGAATGAGAAATGAAGAGCGAAATTATTAGTTTTCAATTGAATCAAAATGTACATGTTGATGGATATACTCGATATCATTTTGGACTCTTGATAACTGGTCCAGACATTCAAATTCACTGGTTGCTTCGATTTTTTCCATCTTTCTAAATGTATCTGCACTGATGGACATAGTTTTAGAGTTGAAAATATCTGGAAAAGAAAAAAGTACAACAATTGAATTAAATTGTACGAATGTGAAATGACAAATGATAACTACATTGCAAATTAGGTGTATCCAGGAATGTCACTTCTATTTCAAGTTGTGCGCCATTGATATTATATTGAACGTTATCTATTCGAAGTGGACTGATTTTTTTGGATAAAATAAAATCGACGAGTGATCGTTTCAAGTCGTAAACACGTTTTTTCATGAATTCGACACAAGAGTCACCTGCAAATGAAAAGGAAAATATCAGTAACAAATACTTGCGAGCAATTACATAGCCTCTCATTGTTATACAATATAAATTGTGCGAAATGTTTTTTTATTTGAATTTGAAAATTGTCCGTTAAGAGGTTATTAGCATAAAAGTCATGCACCCAAAAATGCTACTTATTTGCTGCTTCATTATTTCAAAATGATGAATTTCCTATCTACAGGGGATAAGAAAAATGTTATTATCGAATCCGTGACTATTCTATGCACAACACTATCCAATGCAACCTTCGCTCAATTTCAAATATAAGCTGTTTCCATCAATCAACTAGCAGCAACATTTTACCAAATACATACCTTCACATTCAAATTTGTAGGCAAGGGTTACTGTTTTATCACTAATCAAGGATTTACAATCTTTAATTGTAAAAATATCATGAAGTTCATCTTCGGATCCAGCTTTTTCAAAGTTGATATAATCCCTTGTAATTCCATCAGTCAACGTATAAGTTTTTTTCTAGAAAAAGACAAAATATGCAAAGAAAATTAATTCCATCTGAACCATAATCATATAAATGAATACTTACCGATGAATCCAATTTATAGATGGCAATTGTGGTACTGACAAGCGTAAAGCCACGAAATAGTTCACTGTCTCGCTAAAAGCCATTTTAATTCAATATTTTAGCACAAATTGAATGAGAAATAAAAAATTAAGTTACACAAGAAAATCATATGTTAGGTTATCTTATCTTATAATAACCTTATTTTCACTATTCTCACTACACTTTCATTTGTTTTATCTTATTATTTTGTAATTGACTTTATTTGCTATTACACTATTAGTTTGAGTTAGTATAGTTTAACGTAATTAAAATAGTGACAAACTTACCGATTCAGCAAAATATTGAGTAATGACAGCTTTGTCCGCCTTTTTCCCATTGATATTAACATTGAATCTGATTGATTCCCATGCATGAACAGGATATCCAGATCGATGTTCCTAAGAAAATATAAAAATACTTTAAGAACAGTTATTGTTCACTTTACATTTATTAAATAGCGTCTAAAGAACGATAGATTGCCTTGAAAAACTAGAGAGTGATTTCTGTAAGCTGGGACTATGAGCGATTTTTTAATTCGTTTATCTCAGCATTCGTGAAGAATAGAAAACTTTTAATGTCATTGATCGATTGACCTAAATGTATTATTTTACATTTTTCTAAAATATAAGAATGAATTATATTTTAGAAGAAACTTTGACCTTAATAATCTCAAAAACGGATAGTTTAAGAAAAAACAGCGATTCTCATAATTAAATCTGTTGTCAAAAAAGTTTAAGATCTTAGCTAATGAGGATAAGAATGAAAAGCTTTAGAGGCCCTTCCTTTCATCCATAAAAATTACAAAATTTTGCTGATTACTTACTAAGTTGAGCTTTCCAAGATATTTGAAAGGCGAATCAAGAAGGAAAAGAATATCCAAATTGAAGGAACCATCAGAACCGATTCCGGGTGAATTTAAATCTGCAGATGATATTCTACAGGATTCACCCTCTTCAAAGAGGTAAGAAACTCCAAGTTGATAATCATAAATAGCTTCAGTTGTTACGCCAAGAAGGGTTGCTTTTAGTCGCAGTAATGCTTGGTGTCTTTTTTTTGATGCATGAATCTGGAATGAAATGAAAATGAATGTAACATTGGAAATAGTTGACCGAATAAACTAACCTCACTGAATGTTCGAGAAGTAGATGAACCTTGAATGTATTCGTACATAGTGTAATGAACATAATCAGTTCTCAATTCTGGGAATGGAGTCGGGCTTGTGGATAAGTAATATGGGCATCCGATTCCAGGTAAAGGCTAATTTAAAGTCAATGAAGAAACGTAAAAATCTTGAAAATATTACGAGTATTGTAAGGGAAAAATTCAATTTTGCTTGAGCGACATTCAATTCTTGAATGCTTTAAACTTGATCTCTCAAAATATTTTATCAACATATTGTGATATTTTTGCTGATTGCATGTGACTATGACACTTTAATGAAAATCGAAATTTATGTGAATAATGAAATAAAGGGATATACTTACATGAACTTCATTCGCAAGTTCATCATAATAGTTCTCGTTTTGAAGGTAAATATCAAGAATGAGATTCTCTTTGTATATAACTGAAGTTGGATCATAACCACTGAATTCAATTCGACTTGGATTTTTTATTCCAGAACCTTCATCAAAATTCTCTAGTTTTCGCAAGTGAAAATCATGGAAATGGTTAAAGGCTCATCTTAGCATTCAATCAATTCATACTCACTTTTGTAATAGTAAGTTATTCTTAATTTATTTTTTACTTGAGTTGTTGCACCTTTCATCATGGTTCCTCTTATGTTTTTATCGGCAACTGATTTCTGTTATTCAACGAATGAATCTGATTAAACATTCTCATAATGTTGTTGGAATACTTACCCAAACAATTGATGAATGATCAAGTCGATATAAAATTGAAGGTCCCATTAAGAGTACCAGATTAGTTACAGGTCTTTTGACTCCAGGTAAAGTTTCATCCCAATTGTTCTTGAAAGTAAATGGTACACAATTTGTACCTTTAGATCATGAAATAAGTAAGACTTGTCATTAAAATAATTTCATAGCGAATTTCATCACCAATCGAATCATATTACAGCAAATTATTATCATTTTTAATTTCATCGATTCTTATTTTTAAAGACTTACCATGAATAACCAAACGGTCCTTGTTAAGACTAAGATCAGTATCATAATAGACATTGTAAGAATCCTTTTCACTTGAGATCACGATTTTGCCTTTGATGGAAGCACCAGAAGCTGATATTGACTCTTGGATGAAATACTTATTATTAATAACTCCACTCTAACAAGGAAAGAGGAATGGTTAGAATTGAATGAAAATATTTGATAATTAGTTTGAGAATAGTTTATTAGCATGAAATAATCGTCCTTTACTTTTCAAAAGGGACGATTCCAAAGTAAATCATGAATTTAAAAAGATAATTGTTACAAGTCAATTTAAACTTGTTATTAACTTCTCCAAAACTTGACGCTTTCAAAGTTACACTAGCAAATTCAATATCAACTCATTGGATAAAAATAATAAACATTGGATTCAGATTAAGTTATCGAGATTTTCTTTTACTTGTAATTCGCATATTATTTAGAGTTAAAATAGTGACAACTATTTGATTGTTCAACTTACGGCATCAGTTAAAGTAGCGTGAATATTAGCGCTTTTGCTAGGTATGCTTAATGGCAAATCCACCAAATCTATAGCACTTCCTATGTTAGTTAGAAGTTGAATTAGAAATGGATTAGTTTAGATTATTTAATTAATGAATTTAATGAATATCTTTCTTACCTGTTTTAACTGTTGAAAGCAAAATGAATAAAATCAATGATTTAAACAATTCTTCGTATTTTTCATTTTGAATTGAAGATGACATGTTGAGCCTTAACGGATAAAAACACAATAAACAGTAGCAATTTCAATTTACTTATGATCTTGTACGTTTGAAAATGATGCCAATGTAAATTGAAATCAACTTTTAAATTAATTAATTAATGCAATCGTAAAATCACAGTAAACGCCTTAAATTTTTCAATTGATTATGTTTAATCATTTGATATTTGACAATAAAACACTACTGACACAGTTTTTTACGAATCGACGCTGACCTTTGTCTCCATTTACATCCAGTTATGATGTCAACATAATATTTTGTTGCTTTGCAACCTCATCAAACTCTTCTTTAACTTTGATGGTCTTCTGTCAAAAGGTTTCATTCAATAGTTAGTTAAATTGTTTCAATCTTTTCATTTCAAATCTTTTCAAATTTCATCAACTGTTCAATCTAATCTACAGCATGATATGTAGTCTCTACACCATATTTAACCATGATCATTATGTCCTCACTCAATAGTTTGCACATATTTAAGATCTAAATAAGGCTTAAGGTGATTATAAGATTTCTGTTTCCGTGATTTTAGCGTGTTATCAAAAGGTACCACAATCGATTGACTACGCTCAGGTGGCTAAATCAACCAAAGAGAATCGTTTCAACATTTGATTGCAATGAGCAAGTTGCTTGCTTGAGTCATGCCTCTGATAAGCGTGCATTCAGTACCCAGTTAGTTCACTGGAACTTTTTATTTACACGATTTTATCTTCCCTATTCGTCGTGTTTGGTTATTATCGCTAATACATAGATAAAGTCGAGCTAAAAATATTCCTATTTTATAAAAATTCTGTGTGGAAGAGTTGAATTAAAATATCTTTCTTCGATTATGACTAAAAAATGGAAGTGATGGAAAGTCAAATGAAAATCTTCACCTTTGGTTGGACATTTTCATCTTCAACAAATTACTAATTACTGTTGAGATAGAATGATTGTAAGTCCTTCCGAAAAAGACCCTGCAATACATGAAATTATCAAACATATCTAAAGGGTGTTGCGCATATCTTATCCAAATGAAAATTAAACAGCTGAAAATGTTCAACCGATGGTAGAGGTCAAGATTTCCATGGGACTTACACCCTTTACTATCTACACTGTAATACTGTCAATTTTCTTGAGTGCTGACATGACTGCAATAATGTACAGTGACAGTAATATTAAATTAATATTTTATGCAGCAATTTCATCGGAATAAGTTTATTTACAACTGTCAAAGCATGAACATTGATGTAAATTACTTTTGGATGAATTTTCGCAAATGATTATTTAAGCTGTTTTTATTTTCTAAAGATAATGCTCACGTACAAGGATAGTTTGAGGTGGTACCAATACCTTAGTAGCCTGTACAGAATGTAAAGAAAGTTCATTTAACGGAATACCATTCCCCTTTGACATCAAACCCATTTCCTCTTGTAGTTTTGAAGTTTCTCATTTTGAAGGTATGTCAAGGCTAAGATTTTCTTTGTATATAATTGAAGTTGCGTCATAAGTTATGACTCATAACCACTGAATTCAAGACTTGGCTTTTTATTGCATCATCGTCATCAAAATACTCTAGTTTTTGCAAATGATAAGGATGAGAACAGTAATTATAAACTTGATTAAACTTTTGTACATCTAATCATTCAACTGATCTACCAGTTAATTCCTACCAAAGATTAATGTATAAGATAATGAAGCAGAATGATTCAGAGAACCTGAAGGGACTTAGCTAACTGAATGGTGTTGCCGAAAAAAACTTCATTAAATCAATATATAAAACATTAAAGTTATTGAAAATACATGAATTTGATACATATTACATATTCTTCGTTTGATAATTTGCTTCTATGAGCGAAATGAAACTAAGGTCATGAACAGTCCGCAATTTCATTAATTTTCGATTAAGTCTACCGACGTTTGCTCTCAGGCTTACCAACTCATTCGCTTTAGTTGGCTTCGCTTGCTCAAAAATCCTCACATTGAAAAAAGTTGATCGTTTGTCACTGTTAACTTATAAAGTATTGCAATTCTGATCAATAAAAAAATTAAAGTGGATAAAGGCTCTATCAGGGCAAAAATGATCTAAAAAATAACCAAGAAAGCATCAATTGGACTTTAAAGTGAAGAAAAGGCAAAAACATAGCTGGCTTCATTATACACTCCTGGCAATAAGTTTGAGAACAGCAGATTTTTCTGAATATTTCAACTATTTGATCCAATTAGTGCGCTAATCAAATTTTTTTGTTAGATTATTGAATTTTAAGAAATTTTGAGTTAGAAATCTTCCGACTTTGAAGGCTAAGAAGTATTGATTGGATTAAAAATCGAAAATACGTTTAAACATATGTCAAACATTATGAGGACAGAATTCTATTCTCAATCAGGTCGGCCCTAGATGACAATTAAGGGTTAAATATGGTCAGAGTCGCTCAGAAATATTCATGCACTAAGTTACCATCGATCAGTGCTCAAGCAATTCTTCAATTGCAATTTTCAATTTTTCTTCGAATTTTCGTGTTTTTTCTTCTAACACCATGCCATCTGGAACTAAGCTACCAAGTGAGAAAATTGGTGCAATCAAGGCTTATCATGATCGAAAGCTATCAATAAGACAAATTTCTGAAAAAATAGCAGATCTAAGACTGTGGTGGCAAATTGTCTCAAGTTAGGTGAGAATAATGGTTCAACTCCGAAATCTGAACGACCGAAAAAGTTATCTGAACGCGATTGTAAATGAATTTTAAGGCTGTCTGCTGAAGGTAAACATTCATGCAATGATATCCGAAAAGAAACTCAACTTCCAGTTTCCGTAGGACCGTTTCGAGCGCGTTTCAAGATTCAGGATTCATGGAGTACGAATCAATGGATCATCATCCAAGGTTAACAGAGAACCATATCAGTGCCCGACTTGTATTTGCAAAAAACACATGGGTTATGGTGACAAATGGATCCGTGTGATATGCAATAAAATTAAATCTTGACAATTTGATGGACAAAAGTGTTATTGGCATGACATTCGAAATGATAAAAATATTTTTTTGAATTGCGATACTGGAGGTGGTTCGCTAATGATTTTTGTTCAATGGCGTTTTACCATTAGTTAGGATAACTATGAGGATGAATAGCGGCGACTAGAAAAAAGTTTCATCGAAAAATCTGATTAAAAATGGGAATGACTGGATTTATCAACAAGATAATGCCAGAATTCACACTTCCTAATCATCGTTAGAATATTTTAAGTAGGTAAATGTTCAACTATTAGATTAGCCATCATTTTCATCTGATCTGAACCCGATTGAAAATCTCTGGGGATTAATAGCTCAAAAAGTTTCTAAAAATCAGAGACGATTTCGAACGATAAACGAACTACGGGGCTGCGTTCAAGAAATCTGGTACAATATGATCCAAGTTACATACAAACACTCATAAGGTCTATGGACACAAGAATTTTTGGAGTGATTAAGGCTAATGGATCGCAAATCGATTATTAATTGTTCATAATTTCTCTTCTCATAATTTTTGCCATGCGCAAAACTATTTTTCGCAAATTTTCTTAACTAATCTATTTTTTCCCCTAATTTTTTTAACTTAAAATACGTAATTTTGCAGCGACTTTCAATTGATACTAACCAGTAAACAACCAATCATTTAACAGAAAAATTATGCAATAAAAATACTGTCCTCAAACTTATTGCCAGCAGTGTAGTTATAACGTGAAGATCAATTATAAAGAAAGGTTGATTTTGAAATTTCACTCGCATCCAAATAGATGACAAACCTTTAATTATCAATTTGCTTTATAATTCAGAACAAACTATGATTGATTTTCATTTGTAATAAAGTTCATTAGATAAAAATAAAACGAGTAGTACTGTCATTCAAATCTCTTTTAAAATTTGAAAAGCAGTGATAAAGTTCATAAAAAAATTGACGATTGGTCAGCAATTTCATGTACTATGATGTTGTGAACAGTAATTCAACTGATATTCTCAGCTTGCTCATTTACTTGTCTTGTCCAAGTGAAACTTTCGTTGGCTTCTGAAGCACTACGCATTTGTTCAACTTTTTTGTAACCGAATGGTGCAGCGAATCCCAATAAAGCACCGACAAGCAAGAACAGCATAATTATTCCAAAAGCACTTGATCCACTTGTCCCGGCTGCTGTTGAACTAGATTCTTTACTTTTCTTTCCATTAGATTCCACTTTCAACTCGTAATTTGAGCAATCACCTCCTTCGATGGTCTTAGTATTTGAGCTCTTAACTGAAAATTGAGTTAATGAACAAGAACTTTCTGTTTTACTTTTAGGGCAATAATTAAATGATTTACATCCAGTTTCACCATCGGACCATCCATGACATAATGATGCACATTGTTCAAAATTTAAATTCATTTCAGTGTAAAGCACATCTGATACGATTTTGGTTCCAGCCTTTTGGTATTTTTCAGATACTTTGGCTAATTGAATTCATGGATTAATAAACAATAATTAGATATAACAAAACTTGTTGCTTATTTCGAAGAATACTTACGAAGAAATACACTGCATTCTCCATCATATTCAGTGGCTGCATCTGTATAAAAACCACCAAAACTACATTGATAATCACACCATTGGAATGAAAAACAATCAGATGAAGCATGACAAGATTCTGCACAAGCATCAACACTTTTGTCGACTGCGATTGAAGTCGGGCTTTTAAATTTTCTATGAGGTACTTCTAAGTAATCATTCAGAGAATTCAGAGCGTGAATAGAACAGGATTTGTCTTGTTCAACGTGCGATTCATTATACAGGTCCACAGTCAATAAGCTGCTGACTCTACAGTCACCATTTGAACAGAATGAGAAAATGTTGCATTTAAGTTGCTCTGAATCATGACAGTTTCGATAACAATCAGTCAATGTTTTCACATCTGGAACGGTCACTGTAACTTGATCATTACTTTTTAATTTTTCACCAACTCTAATTGTGGATTGAAAGCCACCAGCCGAGGTATCTTTGTTTTTCGTTTTATCGATGACATCGATTAATTTAAAAAGTCCGTCTTGAAAGAAAAGGTTACAAAAAGAAACTTTAGGTCTAGGTTCTAGATCTGGAGCAGAATATTTCCACTTATTGACAAAAGCGCCAGAATTTCAAAACTAAGAACATTTGATTGGTAAAAAATTCTACTTGTTAACTTATGAAGTAGTCTGACACTCTTAAGATAGTTTTATACCTCTAAATTTTACAACCAGATTATTCAAAATATTTAAATTGCCAGATGGTACTAGATTAATGAGGAAGGATTCGGAAGCTAAAAGTACTCAAAAAGGGAAATATCATCTGTATGCTCATTACAGCTAAAGGCTGAGAGGTACCTACCACTATATGCATTAAACAAAGAATAACGAATTTCTACTTCTTTTAAAAAAGTATTGTGAATTTGATCGAGTGGTATTTCTTGGTTGATGCGACGCAAATTTTTCAATGGAAAGTGATAGACACTGCATGGTTCTCCGATTTCTGCATCTTCCTTGAGATCTTCAAAATCTGTCGAATATCCACAGGAAAAATCTGATGGTCTATAAATTACTACACTAAATGAGAAAAGAACAATATCATTAGTTTTCAAATGAATCAAAATGTGCAGGTGCAGAGATATATACTTGGGCTGATCATAAAATTTTGATAATTCGTCCAAACATGCAGTTTCATTGCTTGCTTTGATTTTGTTCAGCTTTTTAAATGTATCTGCACTGACAGACATAGTTTTAGCCCTGAAAGTAACTGAAGAAGAAATTGAATTAAATTTACTGAATATAAAATGTCAAAAAATAATTACATTGCAATCTAAGTGTATCCAGAAATGTCACTTCTATTTCAAGTTGTGCGTCATTGAAATTAAGATGAACAGTATCGATTCGAAGTCGACTGATTTTTTTGGATGAAATAATGTAATACATGAAGCGCTGTTTCAACTCGTAAACATGATCTTCCGTGAGTTTTTGTGAAGAACGATCGTAAACTGAAATGGAAAAAGAAAATCAGCAGTTATAAGTATTTAAGATCAATTATTAATAGATAGCCTTCCATTGTTACATTGTACTACATTACTGCCTTTCATTACAGTCAATTTCAATTTTGAAAGATTGTAATTATTCAATAAGTCAGCAACAATTAATTTTTATCTTCAGTGAATGAGATAAATTGAATGTGGCTAACATCAGGTAATAACTAAAAATCTGCAACATATCACTGAACTTATTAATAAATGGAAGATGTGGTCTTCGTAAACCACATTGCTCAGTTTTTGCAATATTGACCATTACATACCTTCATGTTGTAATTTAAAGGCGAGGGTTAATGTTTTATCACTAGACAAGTATTTACAATCTTTCAATGTAAAAATATCATGAAGTTCATCTTC
This sequence comes from Tetranychus urticae, assembly GCF_000239435.1. Next base: position 6,646,491 of record NW_015449931.1, read on the forward strand.
AAATCCGGCCTTTTCAAAGTTCATGTAATCTCTTGTGATTCTATCCGTGAAAGTGTAAGTTTTTTTCTAGCAAAATACAAAAATGTGTAAAGAAACATTAATATTTTGCAAATCATAATGATTTAAATGAATACTTACCGTTGAATCCAATTTATAGATGGCGATTTCGGTACTGACAAGCGTATAGCCATAAAATATTTCACTGCCATGCTAAAAACCATTTTGATTGAATGTTTCAGGACAAATTGAATGAGAAATAAAAACAATTGAGTCACACAAGAAAATCATATGTTAGGTTATCTTATCTTATAATAACATTATTTTCACTATTTTCACTACATTTATTAGTACATTTGTTTTTATCATTTATTTTTATTTTGGTATTACAACATTATTCGCTTTTTCAGCAATAGTTTTTTTTAAAGTACTTAAAGTAATTAAAACTATAATAAACTTACCGATTTAGCAAAATATTGAGTGATGACAGCTTTATCGACCTTTTTCCCATTGATATTAACATTGAATCTGATTGATTCCCATGCATATACGGGAAGTCCAGATCGGTGTTCCTAGGATAGTTTCAAAATAGTTATTGTTAACTACATATTCAATCTTGTTATATCCAATTATCAATTAAATATTAATAAAATTCATTTTATATTCAATTTTTTTAGCCACCAGTTGAATTAATATAACGCTGTATATTCTTTTACATAATGAAGGTTAGATTTTCATTTCATTTTCACCTCCACATTCATGGAAGTGGCATCATAACAAGAAAATTTTATCATGAATATCCCCTAAATATGATTAAATGAATCATCAGGAAAATTTCAAATGTTGGTAGGTTACTTACTAAGTGGAACTTTCCAAGATATTGGAAATTAGAATCAAAAAGGAAAAGACTGTGTAAATAGAAGCGACCATCAGATTCGATTCCAGGTGAATTTTTATCTGCGGGAAATACGTTACAAGATCCACCCTCCTCGAAGAGGTAAGAAACTCCGAGGTTATAATCATAAACAGCTTCCGTTTTTACACCAAGAAGAGTTGATTTTATTCGTAATATGTTATGCTTTCCTGATGCGTAAATCTGGAAATGAAATGAAATGAAATGAATGTAACATTGGAAAAACTTGAACGAATAACCTAACCTCACTGAATGTTCGAGTAGTAGTTGAACCTTGAATATACTCGTACATAGTGTAATGTAAATAATCAGCTTCCAATGACGGGTATTTAGCTTCACTTATGGATAAGTAATGTGGGCATCCAATTCCAGGTAAAAGCTAATCAAAAGTTAAGAGACAAAATGCGTGAATGTGATTCTCTTTTAACTAAATAACGCTTAACTAAATATCAGAAATGACATTTGTTTTACTTTGAGAAAGCATTAAAAATCCAATTCTATTAATAATCGAGAGATGCATGCATTTCGTTACTAGAGAATCATACCTAAAATCTTTTTTTTAATAATTTTGATAACTGAATGAATCTGAAAACTCTGTTTAATAAGTAAATAATAAACTTCAATGCATGATGCCTTTCATAATATTGTGTTATTGTGATTGTGATAAATCAAAGATCATTAACGTGAATAAAAGCAAAGGGAAATACTCACATTAACTTCATTCACAAATTCATCATAATACAGTTCATCGTAATACATAATGTAGTTCTCATTTTGAAGGTAAATATCAAGAATTAGATTCTCTTTGTAACTAATTGAACTTGAAGTAGTGATGGGCGATATTAACATCGAAATCGATATTGAA
>NW_015449931.1:6648365-6655865 GCF_000239435.1 Tetranychus urticae
TTCGCTACCTTCATAATTCATTTAGTTTAATGTTGTGGCTCGTTTATGTTTGCTTATTTTATAACTTTGAGCTGAATTTTTATTATCAAACATTGATAAATTGATATATCGATAAAATCGATAAAATCGATAATATCGATTTGATTGAAAAATTTCGATTAAATATCGATTACAAAATTTTACAACATCGCCCATCACTAACTTGAAGATGGATCATAACCACTGAATTCAATTCGACTTGGATGTTTAATCCCGGAATCGTCATCAAAATCTTCTATGGAAATGAAAAGAGAATAGTCGAGTTTGGTTCATTTTATCATTCAATTCACACTGAGTAGTTAGTAAAAGTGCGGTATTGGAACACAACTTGTCCTTTTTGGCACACCAGATAGCTTTTTTTCAATTTTGTCCGCTCTGGCACAGCATACCATCTTTAGATGAGGTTAATTACCATCATACGGTTAGACGGGTACAAAGTATTCGCAATATGTGCTAGAGTGAGCTAGAGTGTTCAAAAAAGCTAATTTAGGTACATCGAAAGATGGTATGCTGTGCCAAAAAGGACAAGTTGTGTTCCAGTACCGGACTTTTACTAGCTACTACACTGTATTTTCACTCACTTTTGTAGTAATAAGTGATATTCAATCTTCCATTTATTTCAGTTGTCGCCCCTTTCATCACGGTTCCTCTTATGTTTCTATCTTCAACTGTTTTCTGTTGTCCAACAAATGAATTTGATTAAAAATTCTCATAACGTTGTTAACTTACCCAAACAAGTGAGGAATGATCAAGTCGATATAAAATTGAAGGTCCCATTAAGAGTATCAGATTAGTTACAGGTTCCTTGAGTCCAGGTAAAGTTTGATCCCACTTGTTATTGTAAGTAAATGGTAAACAATTTGTGCCTTTGAATCATGAAATAAATGAGAATTGAATATAATTTTATTTATTCCATCAATTCTTATTGTTGAACTCTTACCATGAATAACCAATCGTTCCTTGTTGAAATCAGAATCCGTATTATAATAGATGTTGTAGGAATCCTTTTCACCTGAGATCACAATGCCGCCTTTGATGGAAGCATCAGAAGCTGATATTGATTCTTGGATGAAATATTTATTACCAGCATTCTGACAAGACAGACGCAAAGCATTAAGAGTTAAAATAATGACAATTGGTTCAACTTACGGAATCAGTTAGAGTAGCGTTAATGTTAACGCTTGTGTGAGGTATGATTAATGGTAAATCCACCAAATCTATAGCACTTCCTATGTTCATTAGTAGTAGAATTAGAAATGGCTCGAGTTAATTTAATATTTTCGGTCAATTAATAAATATATTTTTCTTACCTGTTTTAATTGTTGAAAGTAAAATGATTACAATTGATAATATAAACAGCATTTTGTTTCTTTCGTTCAGCAGTGAAGATGACATGTTAAGACTTAATGATCAAACACAATGAATTTCAATTTACCTATGATATGGTATTTGTGAAAATGATGCCAACGTAAATTGAAACCATCTTTTAAATTCATTAAAATGCAATCGTAAAATCACAATAAACGCCTTAGATTATTTTTTTATTTTATTTAATAAATTCATATTTGGTTTGACAACAAAACAATATTTACTCAGTTTTTCTCATATCAACTCTAACCTATTGTTTACAATCAATTCTGCAGAATTTCTGCCGAATAAAAAGTTGCAGCATTCAACATTAACATCATCAGTTTTAGATCCACCATTAGTTCTGGATTTTTCATTGCATCAAAAAATTAGCGAGAATGACATTCTAATCAATATCGATTGTTATTAAATCTTTGACAACTCGAAGCTCAGTTGCATCAAAACTACAAATACCACCAGCAAACAATTTATTAATTATTGCTGAGATGTAATTATAATTACTTTCACACAGCACCCTGCATGCATACAGCTACCAGTAGAATTTAAGATCGGAAATTTTCATCTGGATAAGATAATTGGCAGGAATAACAAGCAAAACCCTTTAATAACTAACTTGTAAGACTGTCACATTCTTGTGTCCTGGCAAACATGGAATAAATTTAATTTTCATAAATTTTAATTGTCCGAAGTTTATTCATGATTTTGTCACAATTTTATCGAAATTAGTTCGAGATACAATCAGGAAAAAATTATCATTAATCTAAGATTACTTCTGCCTGAATTTAAAGCCTTGATTTATCTGCCTGGTAAAGTTAATGGCTGGCTTGACTTTTCTTTTAACAATTATTTTTTAAATCAATGATATAATTACTTTGACAATATAATACAATTTGAAAAGTGAAGAAGGAACCTTTTAAACTAATCAACTATTCTCATCATTATACACTTTTCATTCAATTCTGACCGCACCACTTCCCTCACATTTTCTATCAAATATTTTTTCAGTTTAAATAAATGTCTCCCAGTCAAAGGCATACACGCCAGAAAATGCGCACCGAATAAAAGTCTCAGATTTAGCGCAAAACTTGCGCTAATGCAATTGGATGCGCGCTAAGCGCTCGTCTAAATTTCTAGAAACAAAAAATTCCTCAACCTAGATACGAATCCTCTACCGATCACATTCAAATTAGTCCGATTCTCTAAACGCTGGGCTATAAGTTTACATTAAAAATGAATGGTTAAATTAATCTTATTAATTGTTTAAGCAGACATTGATAAATGAGATCATAGCGTTAAACGCAAAAAACGCATGACTCTGGCGTTTTTGTTTCATGCGTATCTAAATGAGCATGAAACGCAATTCAATGTAGACTTTTTTATTCGACTGGGCTATCAAAGTGAACATCTTATCGTATAATTTTAAGATCTTCATTCTTCTCTAACAGAAGAAATAAGTTTTCACTTTTTAAGCGGTTGAGACTCTTCATTCATCTCACATCTTTCAGTTACAATTGGAAAGCGAAGCCATTATCTTAAAGTTACTGTGAATTCAGTATGACGCCTTTCGATTCTTATGGACCGCAATCGATGATCGAACGACAAAAATACTAATTAAAGTCACAAAATTATTTGGCTGTAACAAATTATCTAATAAAATTGATGCAGACAATGATTTCAAATTATTTGTGGACAATAGTCAAGTTTACCTGTTACTTTCAACATTTAATGTTTATCAATTCAATTATTAGTGTTAGTAGATAACACTAATAGAATGCAAAAAGGCTGGAAAACTTGATATCAATTATAATTTGTCGGAATTCTATTCATAAGATGTGAACTTTTATTAGCGTTTCATTGCAAAGGCAACTGACTGACTAAAATTGTTATGTTTCTTAATTCCGATTCTTGATACCGATTCAAAAAGATAAATAATTAACACTATTTGGTTAAACGAGGTTCACTTTATGATGTATTAAGATTTATGATTATTCAATAATAATAAGTATCATGTACAATATTAAGTTTTCTGTTCATCTGTTAATTTACAAATAGATAGACTGATTTCAGTAGATGTGGATGTTGAAGTCGGTGTCGGTGTCGGTGTTGTAGTTGATGCAGATACTGAAGAAGATGTTGATGTTGATGCTGAAGATGTTGATGTTGACGATGACGATGATGTTGAGGTTGATGTAGATGATAGTGATGAAGATGTTGATGTTGAGGCTGAAGTTGATGTAGTTGTTGATGTAGATGGCGTTGGAGATGATGATGTAGGAGATGATGAGTTTTTCAGTGACTTTACCAAATGTGGATGAGGTAACGAACTATCATCATACAAAGATACTTCATAAATAACATCAGCTATTATAGAAGCTACTCCTTGATCAAGAATTTGTGAAAATACTAGAGATAAAAGTCTCTGTTGGTGAACTAATAACAAAGGTCTATTTTCAGGTATTCTGGCAAAATGTCGCAAACAAATAGCAGCTCGACGAACCATATCAAGAGTTGTACCCATTAATTCAGGATTATCACGAAGAGCATTTATTCCTTGGGTGTTAGCTACTTGTAATGCTGATTGTTCAGATTGTTCAATAAAACTGATCAATTGAGGAATCGCGTAACCAGTTAAAGCTATTGCACGGGCTATACTTGTATCAGCAGCAGCAAAATTGGTCAATAAAACAAGAGCAAATTCACGTAATGTTTGCTCCTCATTACGATTTAACATTTTTGCTAACATTAATAACATCTTCTCTAATCGACTCCATGGCGGTGTTGCTAATAATAAATCAACATTGGAATCAATTATCGATAATTTCATTAATGATTCCAAGGCAAGTCTTTTAGGTGAAAAGGATTGAACTGTGGTGGTTGGAAGATGATCTTGAGCATATGAAGATGGACATACAGCCCAATGTAATAAACCATCAAGAATATTTAAACTAATCTCTTCGGGATATGGATCAAGATCCAGTTGACATGAAATATTAGCTATTGTAACCAATGTATTTTCACGTAAAAGATGTATTGATTCAGCCCACCAAGGAGGATTCATTATTTCTTCATCGAGTTGATTATCTTTCGAACAAGCTGGTGATGATGATGATGACGATGATGAGTTTGTTATTGAGGAAATTGAAGAATTTTTCAACAAATTACTTTCATTACTATGTCCATCCAAACACTCATTCATTTTCCCATAATTAGGGTCAATAATTCCATTAGTTTGCTGATCTTCCTGTCCATTTGTTGTACTTGTTGATTTTTCCACTCCTTCACTCATTTTAGCAAAATTACGTTTCCTGCGGGCATGTGTATGATTCAATGTTATAAGTCGACTTAGTACCAACATTAAACCCGGGTGTTTACACATTTCGACATCGTTACCAGGCACAAATGATAAATTTCTAATTAAAGTTGAAATACAAAGACACCGTCGACTAATTGAATCATAATAATCCAAAACTGGACACAAAGGTGAATCTTCTTCACTATCAGCTTCTTCTTCAAGTTCATCGGAATCACAGGATGAAACTTTCTTAACAGAAGATTTGCCATTCAAGGAAAATTTAACTTCACTTGGTAAATTATCAACTGGCTTTTCAACTGGAGAAGGCATTTCTAATTTCTCTTTTTTTACAACAGGTTCTGGACAAGAAGATCCTAAGTTACAATCATCAACAGAATTTGATTTTTTGTTCACATCCTTTGTTTTTAATTTTTTATGGGATTTCTTTGATTTTTTCGTCCTAATAACTCTAACAAGCTTGAGATATTTTTCCTTTGGTTCAAAATGCGTCAAGATATGATCAGTAATTTCTCCATACCCTTTAGCCCAATGCTCTTTACCAACACGAAAACCGTTCTTTAAATAATCCCATTTCTTTTCATAGTCTGTCACAAATAAATGAGCTTCAGCATTTTCCATCCTAACTGTTTTACCATTACGTGATTTAAAGGTAAGGTCAAGAGATGATTTCAACATTTTAGTTTGTTGATCCATTTTGGGAATGTTGACATGAATTGCATGATCCATTTTAACAAAGTCTTTTGAAACATTGACAGTTTTTCTGATTTTGTTTCCATCAAGATATTTATCACCATCAACCATACCATCAACATTGTCATCTTCGCTTCCTTCACTATCAATGTCACTATCATCGTCAGAATTCATGTCAACTGCACTGCTTTCTTTATGTTTAATGATATCCTCTTCCTCGTCGTCATCATCAGATCCAACTTGATACCATTTTCTCGATCTTTTTTCTATGTGTGAAATTGTTTCAATATGCCCACTAACTTCAGTGTCTTTGAATAAACCATCAAACATGTCGTTTAAACATTTCTTATAATGTTCCAATAAAATTTCCAATAATCCTGGTAAATGTTGGAGTCCGAAATAAAGATAACTACTATCATCACTAACCAAAACTGCTAAAGTATCCAATGCCCAGGTACTTTCAGCGAGTAATCCTGATTTCAAACTCATTAAAAGTTTCCATGCTTCGACCGGTGATAAATCTTTACACGTTAACTTACGTCGTTTAGAATAATTTGCTTGAGTTGCCTCAACACTACCATGCGGAAAAACTAAATCTCTTTTCATTATCATTTGTCCATAAGGCATATGATGATGACCATGTTGTTGATGTGGATGAGGCATTAGATGTGAATTTTGTGGATGTTGGTGTTGATGAGATAATTGATGGGGATGTGCATGTCCGTGCCCGTATCCATGTGAAAGAGGAAGGGGTGAACCCGAGTTTGGAGCTCCCATGTGTGGACTTGGTGTTGGTGATCCAGGAAGACTTGAAGATAAAAGACGAGTTAAATGGGCTGAAGGAGCTTTTGGTGGCATTGGTGGACCTCCAGGCATTTGTCCTGCTGGATACATCCTATTTTGCGCCGCATTCATTTTATTCATTGGATGGTCCGGTGGATAAGAATAAGCTGTTTGAGGAGGAGGCGCTGTTGATAAATATCCAGGATGATTCATTCCTGGTGGTGGTACTTGACCTCCTGGTCCAGGTTGAGGGGGTTGAGGTGGTGGATACCTATTCATTGGCCAACCATTAGTTGCTCCTCCAGCTCCTGGTACAGGGCCAGGTACAGGACCAGGAATACCCTGTGATGGTGGAGGAATCGGTCCTCCATTATTTTGATCATTTCTTGGTTGATTATTTTCCCAACCAGGTTGACTATGTACATATGGAGGAGTTGTCATATTACCATGAGGTGGAGGGGGCTGTGATGTTGGAGGATGAGATGGTGGACCACCTGGATGGCCTCTGAAAGTTGCATCTCGATTCCATGGTTGATGAGGACCACCACCTTGAGGATAATTTGGTGTCATTGGTCTAGCACCAGGTCCAGGTCCAGGATATGGACCATATTGATTGGGCGGTCCATCTAAATGATGCACATAAAGATAAAATAGAATGGATTTATCATTGACGTAAAATAAAAGCTGTGACGAGCACGACAATTAAATTTAAATATGAAAAATTACCTTGAAATATCGAAGCTTGTTGAGGTGGAGTTGGAGTTTGTTGGTGCTGTGGTGGATGATGTTGAGATTGTTGTTCGGGTTTCATAAAGTCAGGGTGCCTTTTTGGATAAGCAGGATGACTCTGGGGATGTTGTGGAGTAGATCCAGGAGGATGATTCGGTCCTATTACATGACCACTGTTAGTTGGAGGATTTTGGTCATAAATATTATTTTCCCTAGATTCACCCATGAACCTTGGTGTTGGTCCATTATGTGGCGCTTTATTCATAGGACTCGAATATAATAAACTCTGATAATTGGAACTCTGTGAGAGAAAAAAGAAACATTTAGAATTAGTTTTAGAAAGAGCTTATTTTAGAAATATAAAAATTAAATAACAAAATTCACAAATTGAGGGTAAATTTTAACAAAACATACTTGAGGTTGATTAGATTTGGCAGCTAAAAGCCTTTGAGCTAGTGGACTATTATGGGTTGACATCTTAACAAGCAGGAGATCAAAATGCATTCGATAAAAGTGGAAATAATAAAAATAATAAAGAAATAAAATAAAATTATGAGTAAGATAATGAAAATAAAATT
>NW_015449931.1:6658365-6711282 GCF_000239435.1 Tetranychus urticae
TTATGGTTGGAGATGAGGTCATAGAAACACCACGGGATTCATTAAAGGCGGCCAACCTTTTCATAAAAATATCTCTTTCTGTTTCCTCGCCCATATTGTCAAACTTCATGGACCTTTGTAGATCAAGATCAGCCGAATATTAACTGGAATGCACAGAGAAAGAAAAAACGAGGTAAAATTATGAAAAAATTGAGATAAAATGATTTAAAGACAAAGGATTCACCATCATAATATTAACTTGAAAAAAAAGGAGAAAGATGAAAAGAAAGGAAAAGGAAGGGAAAAGATAGAGAAAGAGGGAGAAAAAACACAAAGAATAAATTTTCTCCTTTCTTTTGTCAAGTTCTAATTGCAACAATTGAAAAGTTATTTACTTAATTTCATAAACATAAGATGAGAGGATTGATTGAACTTATGTATTAATCTCACTTGAATGGGAAAACTCACCAAAAAAACCGAGAGCAAAATCAGAAAAAAGTATCATTACAGCTCAAAAAAGAGATTTTTCTCAAGTCAAATAACAAGATGGCGAAAGAAGAGAAAGAGAAAGAGAGAAACAACCCTTATAATAGGAGGCGCTTCACACTACTTACTTTCTTTTCTGGCTTGAAAAGCTGTCTAGTTTTTGCATCTAAAGATGATGATGGTGATGATGTTGCTGTTTAAAAATTAATTGTCATTGTGATTTAAATTAAATTTTATACACTTTTATCGGTTCAAGGAAAGACACAAAGATTTAATTAATGGAAATGATTAAATTAATAAGATGAACAGAAAAATAAAGGTTAAATTTATTTAGTTACAATACAAATCAATTTTTGTAATTGACCTTTTTTAGGTTCGACCAGCCAACCTGTATAGCGTTTTGCAGAAAAAGATAGATTCACGCATGTTCTTGTCTTCTTATGGGTGGTAAGTAGATTTGGGCGAATCCTTTATCCAAATCCATTGAGTAGATCCAAACAAATCTGAGCTGGATTCACAATCACTTTTAATTTATTTAATTGTAACTGTAATTTAGTTTTTTCTTCATGTTTTATCATTTTCATGATTAACAAATTGTCTATTAAATCTTTGAAATTGGTTCAAAGATTCAACAGTTTGTCAACTATCACGAAACCAATGAGATGATATTTCCAACCCAACATCTTCGTCTGTCTCCTTCAATCTACTCTTCACAGTATCTGAATAACATTTCATTTCATGGAAACTCAATTTTCTGCAATGTATCGGATCCAACAGAAACTCTAAATCCTGTTATGCCTATTACTTCCATGATAAAGTATCAGTAATACTGAACCAGGTATCTGAGCAGTGAAACTGGCTTAACTCTAAAAGCAGTTGCTCTTAAAATAGTCATTGATCGTATTCATTATTTAACAGGAAAAACATTGGTGAACAATATTTACATGTAATTCAATCCAAAAATTGTGATCTTATCCGAGATCATGAACGTTTATTGATCTTTTTAATTTATATTGCTAAAGAGTGCACCATTCACCACAGTTGTGATCATATTTTGGTAAATCTTTACCAGCAAATTATCTGTTAAATTATGAAAACAGTTGGAATAAAAAAGTTAATTAATTTGCCATTAGATCGAGATAAATTGATCATTTCACAGTTGAAATTTGCAGTTCAACAGTTGTGATTCATTTGTTTAATTAAATGGTCAATTGGTGGTTTTCAGGTCTTTTTAAGGGAATCCGCTTTAACTTATTCTCCTCAATAAATTGATTGTTGATACACATTCCAATTTAGATAGTCGTAGTTTAGTCAAATGCAAGATAAAATTATAATTAATTCGATATATCGAGATGTATATCGGTATATCGATGCGCATTTCGATAATCTAATTAGGATGTTGAGTCATTTCATTCATTTACAGTTTAATTTTAGTTAAATCCTTGATTATAATTTGAGTGAACAGTTAATTGTCCATCTCATTTAATTAATCTATTGTTACTCATCAAAACATGGATCCGAAATAAGTTAATTATTGAACTTAATGTTACTCCTGAAAATTTCAAGCTTACTTTGGTTAGTTGCTTTCACGAGCAGTAGATGGTAATAAGGGCAATAAAAGGTAATGGGAATTATCTTTTTACAACTAGTGTTTCAACTCAATTTAATCATTAACTCTTACAAGTAAACAAGTGAATTAGTGACTTTTTACCGATGACTTGGACTTAATTAACTCTTTTGTTAAGTCAATTTTAAGAGGAATGTTCACTCTTTCTATTTTAACACCTTTCCATTTTCAAGCAATGCATTCTTAGCTACTGTCAATTAGACTTAAGGCGACTTTTCGATAATCTTTATTTTGTTTATTTTAAATCCTCGACAATCTGTTTCTAGTTTTCACCTTTTATCTCCACTCAAATCTGTGATTCAGTTTCAATGTCTACCCTTTGTGCTCTCCTATTTCACCTCAACTCGTTTTGCTTTCTTATGTTGAATCACTATTCAACCAATCTGATAACTCGTTGAACTTTCCTAACTGTGATTTGAATGGAAGAACGCTGTGAAAGCTTCTATAAGGCTTTTTCATAATTGACATCGTAAGTTTACCAATCAGCTGGTGCTTTTTTAATTTTCAGTTTTTTTAAATTCTCGTTAATCTCAAACTAATTATTGCTTTGCTTTTTAATTACTGATTTTTTCATTTCAGGGTAATCCATTAGCTATTGATTTGAAATTATGGAAGTGCAACCAAAGTCTCAGAACCTGAATCATCCCATCTTTACTTATTAATTTTCCATTCAATATATGGACGAATCTGAAGGCAAAACAGTCTAACGGTTAATTATGATGGATTCAATTAGTAATTATGAACTCTAAATCACAACTTAAGACAATGTGAAGGTATCTAAGCATCTAAATACTCTTCATTGATTATATACTAAAACTAACTAAAACTATTGTATTTTTTATAATTAGGAATATTCAAACAAAAATTACAGGATGGATAATTTTATCAAAACATATGTGAAAATCGCTGCTTAAAAAATTGGAATCTAATGGTTAAACCAACTGATGCTGTACCAAAGCCACCACAGTGTGAAATAAAGTTCAATTTATTCCTGTTCCCCAGCCAACTTTGGCTAACTTTATTCAACATTTACCAATGTAGCCGTTAGCATATTAACTTGGATCAAGTTTGACTGACGAACTGGGGTCCATTGAAATTACTTTGCTCAAACAATATAACCTGAAATCCCAAATGGCTACAGTTAAAATTAAAACCAACCAGTTCACATTTCAACATGTTTCCACACTTGAAGAATGACTTGAATTCATATCAACAAGCTTGAGCTCTAACCAAGCAATTCCCATAGAGTTGACCATCGATTCCACCAGAAGCTACCCTTTTCAATCAAAATATCTGTTAATGGCAAGAAAATAAACCAGCCATTGTATAAAGTCATTGACTAAATTGTTGTAATAGATTCTATGTAAGTTGATTACCTTATAACAAAGAGTAAATAAATGTAATTGTTTGCAATCATTTACATATATTGACTTTTTATTACACAAATTTACAAAATTAACCGAAAAATTTGTATACAGACTATCTATTTGTATGTAAACTACAAGTAACATTAGCATGTTGATCAACCAACGGAGACCACTACACAAGCAACAAAAAAAGATGAATATTTGCCATTTAAATTCAACGGATACATCTCATTCCCTAATGCAAATCAAGAATGGAAAGGAAAAATACCCAAAAAAGGAAGGAACCAAAGTGACCCTAAAAAGTACCATTCGCTTGATTTATTGTTAACATTTGGATTTATTCATATTTCAATATTCATCTTCACCAACCAAGCCAAACAGATTATTTAAACATAAAAAAATAACTCATCAACAAAATATGCATAAAGTATTGGATTAAACTAGTCAAACCAGAGGATTTCTGAAAGACAAGTAACAAGATATAAAAGAAGAAAAGAATGTTGGAAATAACTTGAAAACAATTTTACATGATCCAGGTGAAGAGAAAAGGAAAACAAGAAGATAAAAAAATGTACAGAATTTAAAGGTAATCAGGAGCAAAGAAAGATGAATCGATGATGAAAATGGTGATGATAAAACTCCCAACTGATCGCGCCAACTCATTGAATGATACACTCATTGGCAACAATTGGTTAAAAGAAGAGAGGAAAAGACAAATTCTTATAGAAAATTTTGACTCTAAAAAGGTAACTTCTCAACTGGTTAACTTTTGGTACAACTCTTGCAGTGAAAGTAGAAAGGTGTAAAAAAAGTAGAGTCAGTTTATCAACACAAATCAAACTGATCATCAAAGCCATCATCTTGTTACATCTGCAAAAGCATTTGAAAAACATCTGAAAGTGAACAATAAAACTCTGAAGCAATTCTTGTCAAAACAATTGATTCCCAGCATCAAGCAAAACCTGATAAAAGAAAGCTACTTTTCAAAAGGATCTCATTTTTCATCAAACAAATTGATTCCTGTTATTTAAATCTTTCAAAGTTGCTATCCATATAAAAGCTTTCATCAAGTGTAAAACTCACCCTCATCATTTTAACCATCATTTCAACCATCACTTTCACCACCATCATTACCATAATTGTTGAAGATTTGCAGAAGAGAAGAAAAAAAATCGAGTTAAATCCACAAATAATTGGAACCAAATCTAAAGGTTAGTCATTTACCAACTGTTAATTATACCATCAATAGATCAACACTTGATCATTACCAGAAGATTCCGATAATTTACCCATTTTATCAACACCAGAGCTTTGATGAAAACTATTGCTATTCATTTTGAATTGCCAATTGAAGTGACAAATGGAAACTTTGGATAATTGATTTTCCTAAAGTGAAGAAAGGTTCCATTTTTTGTTCCTGTTCATCTTTCAAATTTTCAAGATAATCCGTTTTTCCTTCTACTATAATCACATTGAAAAGGTGAAACTCTTGAAAAATGGAATATTGATGGATTAATATATTTCCATATAAAAAAATGTAATACACAATCAATAACAATTTCAGAATCTTGTTCACCTTTTTTGTTGTTATATCAGATCATTTCTTGATATTTAAATGGCAACTTATCCTCTAGCAAAGTAACAACCTTTTTCCATGATAACAAGGAAATATCTTTTACCTCAAACTGATATCATTTTACTTTTCCCCATCGTTCATCGTTCATCTTCGTTCTTTTCATTTCTACTTTTCTCTCTTCATCTTTCCAATCCTTCTCATCCATACATCTGTACATTATTACATCAATAGTTTTACAATTGAATGGTTTGCAAAGAAGCCAATCTAAAAAGCAGCAAATGAAGAAGAAGAAAAAAGCTCAACATTTTCACGACGAAAATCATCTTCTTACCCTAATTACTGTTGACCTTTTCACTGATATCTTTCCATAACAACATGATTAAGATGAGCCCAGTGAAATAATCAAATCTGCAGTTTCCAAAAAAATAAGTGCAATGAAAAGCAAATTAGAAAGACAAAAAAGACGAAATGAAAAATCAATTAAACAATAGGCTTTAGTAAACATTTTGTTGCCTTATTATTTCCCAACCTTTTTCACTCCCTGCTCTTACCTGTTACACAAGAAGAATGTTAATTCTCAATGATTAACTTGCTAAAAATAGATTATCTTTCTAAATTGTCTATCAAGACTTAATAATCAAAAGAAGACAAAGCTTTGAAAGTAGAAAAGTCAAAGTAATTAATTCAAATTCATTGTTAACAATAAGTTGACAAAGTTGCTGATGAATCTGCAAACTTGATCAGATGCAAGGATTCATAAATATTGAAAAAGGTAAAAGAAGCAAATGAAAGATTATCTTCAAATGAATTGTTTCAGGCAACCCAACAATCCAGAAAAAACTGAGCTTCTCTTTAATGGTCTTCATTATTAGATTATTAGAGTTTAATAATTGTATTGAAATTTTAATTAATAACTCAACTAAAGTTAATGAAGAGTCTAGGAAATGTTTAACCCAAAAATGGCGGAAAGATAATGATGAACCAGAAAAAGACTGAACACTGTTACATATGTTAATATTTGCCTTCAACTGTTTGTATAATGATTGTTTTATTGAGTCTGTAATGAGAAACTTGTAAACTTGTTAATAACAATTACAATTGAACGTTGAATATTATCAGTGAATCAACCATTTAGTCAACATTGACCAGAAAAGAGTCTTGTTGATGTATAATAACCCAAATTGGATTCACCTTTAAACGATAATGAAGATGAAAGGGAAAAACATTAAACAATGCAACTTGAAGATTTCAATTAAATTGTTAGACTTGATAACATCTTATTGGCTTGTTTAATCAACAAGCATGAACAGTTGAAAAATAAAATACAGAAATTAATTTATATTTCCATTTTAAACATCTCAATGAATGAATCTTTTTCACAGCTTAAAGCTTATTTGCTTGTTATATGATAATATTTGATGAAGCAAAGATGAAAAGATGAAAATGGTGAGATAAATTCATTTCTCGGAGTTGCTTTTTTTCATACTGATAAAAAGCTAGTGTAAATAGCTCAGGGCATCAGTTTGCTTGAAATGGTAAATAATATTTTTTCAACTTCTGAATCTGCTGTAAGCATCTCTTCATCTTGCCATCAACATTTCATCGTTTCATCCATTTTCCCATCTTTTTTATGTTTGTCTCTTGTCTAATTGTTCAATGTTGAGTTGATCAAATGTTTAGTAAATTAAATTTTTCATCCGACAAAACTTTTTGCTTTTCATTCCTGTTTCTGTGATGATTTCACGTTTCCATTCAACTTTAAACAATTGACATTATAATGAATTATCAACTAATCAGGAAAAATAATGAAAAGCTGACAAGCGAATGAGAGAAATGAAAAGGTTCAACTTTTCCTTTCATAATTATCATGAGAGAAGACAAAAAATTGATAACATTTCATCTTGAAACATTCAATTCGTTAGTTTACTGTTAACGGTAGAAAGATAATTGTCTTCATCTTTTCTCTATTTTCAAATTATTGTCATTCTGTTTCAATTTTCTGGTTTCTTCAATCATTTCTATCTTTTTCCCTTGTTCAACTTTTTCTTTACTAACATTGCCTTGTCCAGTCGATTGGACATGAGACCTTAACAATTAGATGAAAACGAGGAATAACTTTCATCTCTTCTTCAAGTGAAAGAAACAAAAGCTGATAACTTCATCACCATCAGACTCATGTTCACTGAAAATCTCTCGACATGAAAACATCTCAACATTTACCCATTAAAACTCATATTTAGCTCATTCCTTTATTTCCCTCACAGCATTGATCAATGATTCCAATTGATATATCAATCCATCACCAATTAACCCTGGATGTTGAAGAGACAAAAATTGTCCATCTTTTCCTCAAAATCGATCATTCTCTTCATTTCAATCTATTTATAGTCGATTGAGAAAAGATTTACTGATTTACAAATTCATTTCAACACGAGTCGAGATTAGATTTGATTAAATTAGACTTTTAAAGATTAACTTTGACTTTGTTTTGTAACCTTTTTGGTTTTTACTTTTCGTTTATCATTACAACAACAATTCAATTGAATTCATTCAAATATTTACCTTTCAATGTTTTTTCTCATGAAAATTTAAACTCTCAAAGGTAAACAGGTAATTCAGTGAATAACAAGAATATAATGAAGACCGAATATAACTGACATTGAAATGCGAGTGAAAAATGATTGAAAGAACGCGAAAGAAAAGGAAAAAAACATTTTCAAGTTTCAAGTCTTTATTTCATTGAATTGCATAGACAATAGCATAAGGTTTATCATGATTTCGGAACTTTCAGCGCCATCCACCACCACCGCCGCCGCCGCTTTTACCTCCCCCACAGCCACCAGCTAAACGAGATTCAGTTTCGTAGTTTCCATTCATTACACTTCGTTTTCCTTTCTTGCCTTTCTTTGCTGTAGTGAAACTGATGAAAACTAGAAGAAGAGAAACAAGAATTAGAGCAAAATTAAACTTCATTTTGATCACTTTGATGATAACAATTGACTGATGAAAATTGCAAACTGAAACTCGCTTTATATAGCAATTTTGATGAACATTTAACCAAACAAAAAAAAGTTATTTTGATTAAAAAAAGGTTGACTGTTAATCATAATAAAACTGTTTACCAGTTTGAAATGTCAAGGAATCAGTTTGATCAAACTTTCCATCTGATTAAATTGTAATGAACTGAAGTAAAGTCAGGGAAGAGGTTCATTTCAATGTCAATGTTTAAACAAAAGTGTTCAACAATTGTAGACAATTGTTTAATCAGTAATCATTTGATTAACCCAAATGATTAGATTGATCAGGTTAGAGTTGAAAAGCAAAGAGTAAAACCTTTTCTTGTTGTTTTTTGGGTTCACATTTTTTTCTGGTTCTTGACTAAATTTTTTTCCTCTTTTACATCAACATTTACTTTTAGACTTTATTATTCATTAATCATGTAACAATTGACAAATGGCTTTGAAAATGTTATTCATGGTTAAAGGTTAAATCATCAGTTAAATAAGCACAAGATGAACGTCAAATGATTAGCAACAATTGCAATTGAAAGTTGCCTGTAGGAGTTGCATTCACTTGTTCATCTGCCTAAAGGTTAACCATTTTTTGATGAGCATGAAAATTATGCTGCAAATAAGTTATCATTATTATTCTGGTAACTTGGGATGCTCTCAGCATGTCATTTGAATGAATATAAATACAGAATCCCCTGGAATTTGGATGTATGATGTGTTCATAAGTGTGTGAGTGGTTCAGTTTAGAGTAAATATTCAGACACAAAAATTCATAAATAATACTCACAACGAGAAGAGAAGAAACAGCAAAAAAAATAAATGTCTAATTCAAAGCTTATTATTCTGGTTCAATGTCATTAATCAGATCGCGATTCCCAATTAGAGTATAATCTTGATCATCACCAATCAACGTGATAACAAGAGAAAATTATCTAAAAGTGTTTCGCCGAGAAAATGGAAATTATTGATTTCGAATGAAACGGAAAAAAAATTCTCTTCTTTTCATTCTTATAGACGTTCAACTCTTTCTGTCATCATGAATCTCTAGATTCAATTTTCTTCGATGAAACAATATTCTTTGAAAGGAAATTTTAAACAGAATATGAGATTTTTTGGTCAATTTTTTTGCTCTTCTCTTCATTCCCATTTCCATGGTAATTTCATATTGAATCATGATAATTATGCGCAAAAAAAGTTTTCCATTTTTTCCTCTTTCATGGAAAAAAAGTCAGCTTTTTTCTGCCTTTCCCCTGAAAATGATGTCAAAGGTAAACACTAAGAATATCTCTTGGGAAATCATTATGATGTGTACTTTGTGATGAATTGGTAAAACATGGAAAAATGAAGCAAAGTTTTTGCACCCGAAATTACAGGTAATGAAAGTTATAGAGTTAAAGGTTAATTTGCAACCAACTGTGGGAGTCAATTTGATCATATTTCAAGTTGTGCTTTTCACATGATAATTACGAGTAAATTTTCACCATGAAATAATTATATTTCCTATTAGGAGAAAATTATTTATCCAGAAATGAATATTTGAAAGGATTTGCAGAGAAAAATGTTAAAAGATTAATCTTCAACTTTTTCAAGGGAAGCTTAAAATTATCAGATTAAAATTGGAAAAATTGGAAAAGAAAAAATTGCAATCCTGAAAATTTTCATCCAATGAAACTGTAATTTTGCAAAGTTAATCTGAACAAGAATTTCTTCCTTCCAAATTGGCTGGAAATTTCATGAGGAAATAGCTATTGAATGAAAGCTCTTTACTTTGATCTTTAAAAAGGGAAAAGAATTTCAAAGAATGCAATGAGAAAAAATGAATTTTCCAATTCATCAGATTGTTCCTTTTCTCTTTGATCTATTCAAATGAATTCGAAAATTTGGTGACTTCTATTGATTGAATTGTTTTATTTTCATCATTTTAACCATAAAATTTGACTCTTTTAACTGTTCATCAAAGTCGACTTTTTTGATTACAACTTTTCTTTTTCCCTGTTTTTACTAATCCAATTATCATGGCACCTGAAAAAAGTTTTAGCATTCCATTGGAATGGAAAGAAAATTGATGGAAAAAAAGAGAGAAAATACTGTTTCACCTTTTCTTTTCCTCTTTCATGATTAACATGAATCTCAATGAATCATTGGGAAAAAACACAGAAGGAAGGAAAAAGAAGGAGAAAAAAAAGTCAAAAAGATAAATACTGTTTGCTATTTTTTGCCATGCATTTCAATGCAAATTTCAACCAACTTACATCTCTATCTTTTCTTTCTGGTTATTTGCTGGTTAAAGGATGAGGTAAAACTTTTATGCAAATGCCATGTAATAACATGGAAAGGATGAGAATCTGAAAAGGCAGAAAAGCTGGAAAGGTAAATTGAAAAGTTGAATGTAAAAACTCCAATTAAACCGTTATCAATACAAATGTCGCTTTAATTTACATTAAAATGAAATGGAGTAAAAACGAGAAAACAGTGAAAAAGCTCAACAATTTAGATTACAATTTAGATTACTATTTTGAATCAATCAATTTTTTACCATTCGAAAGACAATTGAATCTTTTCAAGTTTCTCAGGTTGATTCCTTTACAGATGATCAGATGAAAGTGATTTACCAGAAAAAAAAATTAATTAATTATCAGAGTTTAACTTTATTCTGAGCACATAAATGTGATAATATTCAACTCAATTTGTATTCTGATCAAATATTTGATTCAATTATGTTATTATTGTTATTGCTTTACCAAACAACAGGAAAAAAGCGCAAAAATTAATCAATAAAACTCTTGAGCGTTTTTAGTCAATATTAATATATTGATGATAATCAATCAGTTTATTTTTACCTTTAATCAAGTTTACAGTAAATTGATAAGAGAAGAAGAAGACAATTTAATGATTAATTCATTACAATTTAACCAATAAAAGGCAGTTAAAGCACTTGATTAACCTTTTATTGTTTTACATTTCAAGCTTCTGGTTATTACCTTTCCAGATTGTCTAATGTATTGAATGATGAAAAGTGAAGATAAGTGTAATTAAATGAATTTCCAGGTCAATGGAGTTTCATTGAAGCAAAATGATTTTGCTTTTTGTTTTAATTAAAAAGTGAAAAGGTGAAAATGTTGACCAATTTGTTTACCATTTAGGGTAATGTTTCGTTCATTGAACAGTAAAACCTTTCAATCTTGACCAATGTTGTCCAATGTTGTTGCCCATTGTTGAAGTAAAAGAGACTAAATAATGTGACGAACAGGTTATCGACTGGCAAATTAAGGTAAGAATGGATGAAATGGGTGAAAATAATTGGAGGAAGAAAAGGTTAGTCAATCAAGGTTAAGGTTACATTGGGATTAGTTGAACCATGGAATTGATTGAAGATAATATTGAGCAAAGGAAAGGAAAATATTCTCAACTGAATGGCTCAGATTGTGGATGCATGATTATCGACATGATAAAGGTAATGATAATAATGATAACATTCTTTTACGTTTCAATGATGGAAATGATGTTGCAGAAACATTGATTATTCTGAAGGTGAACATGGAGAAATGAAATTCCCTGGTGTAAGCAAACAACTTTTCATTCAGTTTGATTTATAAATGATGTTTCGCATCCAGTTATCAACACATGATAAACTTTCATCAGCTTTCAATGGAAGAGGTAAAAATTGAAGATTAAATAATAAGACAACAAAAGTCCATTTTGTTTATCAACATTTCCATCTTTACAAACTTATGCTTTTTTCGTCCATTAAACTCGAGAGTTAACAATTTTTCCACTTTTCTGAAGAGTTTCAGAGTTTTCAGCTGAATCTTCAGTTTATTTTCATTCTGATGATTCGTTGAAGCCTTCATGTTGTACAAAAATTTTGAAGAAAAAAAAGAATCACGTTTACTTGAATTATTGAAAAACAATTAGATTTAAAATATTAGTAGCATAAGCATGTTCGGTTCTGGTTCAATAAGGCCGATCTGGTCAACTTGTTCAGGACTGAATCCATGTCTGGCTGTTCTGGAGTATTTGCGAAATTTATGTAAACTTAATTTATGAAGAAAATTTTTTATTTCGTTTTAAATGCATTTGGAAAGTTGAAGACCCGCATGAGACTAAACAACTTATCGATTCATCAACAGGGTTCAGATACATGGTGATCGTAAACAGGCAATGATTTGGAATAAATTTTGTAAAGAAGGTCAGATTTCAAAAAGGTATTTTTCGGAATCAACATTGAAAAAGATTTTTTGATCTTGTGTTCGAAATTTCGGAAATTTCAAGTTTCTATGAAAATTAACGAGAAAATTGATAATCTCAACTTTGTGACAGTCTAAGGATTCAATAACAAAGTATTTTCAACATTAAACTCACTTGAAAATCTATCTTTAAAGTTCTAACTGTAAGTTCTAAGTGGGATTGCTCAACTCAACTCAACTGAAATCAAAAGTGCTAATCAGTTCCAATTCTTGCTATCAAACTACTTGAGTCCCACTATTATTGCTGATAAAATATTAAAACGTAGAAAAAGAAAGGAGGCGGACGGAATTCGCCTAAGAAATAGATTTTTTTCAAACTAAATTTTTTAAATGTAAAATGGTATGAAAAATATCACAGTGTTAACCATTTTTTTATATTCGAAGCCGTTTTCGAGATAATGGCCTTAAAATTTTTTTTCCATAAAACAAATCATTTTTGATAGAGCTTGACATGCTGATCATGAATATAAAATCGGTTTTTTGATGCGACGTGCAGTTGCTGAATAAATTTGAAAAAAGTGACAAAAAGTAGAGAGAAAAGCTATTTCATTTCAAAGTACACTCGATATTCGTGAACCACGATCAAAACCCATTTTTCCTATGCAGTTTTTAATTCTGTATCTAGTGATGTTGATATGGATTGGTTTTATCTATCAAAAATGATTTGTTTTATGGAAAAAAAATTTTAAGGCCATTATCTCGAAAACGGCTTCGAATATAAAAAAATGGTTAACACTGTGATATTTTTCATACCATTTTACATTTAAAAAATTTAGTTTGAAAAAAATCTATTTCCAGGCATTTTTCCCTATTCTTTCTGTCCTCCTCCTTTCAAACATAGAATAAAGACTTTTTTGGTGCTCATTCCAAGATATAACCTGAATCTGTCTTTCTGCTCAATAGTTATTCTAACTCGATGATGGACGCCATTGGTTCATTGCATTTCGTGTTGAACTAAAATAAATTTTGTAAAAGAAACACTCAAATAATTTTCTCAATTTGCAAATTCATTTTCTTTTCCTTTTTTCAGTTTTAATCGTTGACCCATGAAAATTTGAATGAAAGACTTTGATGAAAGACGATCATCTCTTTGAAGGTGCATCAAGATGTTTATCAATGAACAAAATATGTTGAGAAAAGACGCTCAGAGTTTTTCACTTTTCCCCAATTTTCAAAGTCAATCTTTTATGTCGTTAACTTGTTCATTTATTTCAACAATACGCTTTTACTTTACCAACTGTAGTTGATAACATTACCATTTAATCCGATACTTGAGTCATCATCATTTTCCTTTTTTCCTCATTTCTTCATCTTCTTTTCAATACCTTGAAGCATTCCTAAAGTACGATAAAAACTGAATGTTGAAAGCTTCGAAAATTGTCTCTTATTTTTTTCTTCTTTACTCACAACTTTATCTTTATCTATCCATGCATAAACCAATTCATGAGACTTTCTTTTTCTTTCCTCAAGATAAGCCTTTAAAATCTTCTGAAATTATCTTCCAAAAGAGAAAAAAAATCATCAGTTTCTTCATCATCTTACAGAACTTTTTTTTCTTCTCCATTATTATCAACATTATTATCATCATCAAACTTTTATCAACAAATAACAAAACTGTTTGTTGATTCGCTGTTAACACCTGAGAGAGAAAAAAAGAGTAAAACTGAATACTCAGCAAAACAGATGAACAAAGCAGAAAACATGAAGTAAACACTGAATGAGAACGAAATGTAAAGAAATATGAAATCGGATAAAAAGTGAGTAAAGAACAAAATTGAAGAGAAAAATTCATGCAACTTTTTCTCTTCATTTGTTTCAATCGTAAATATCTCATTAAATTCATCTTTAGTGTCACTTTGAACACATTTTGACAGAAGAAGAAAAAACGAACTTCTTTTCAATTCGACCATTTGTACACTTTCTTACAATTTGGTCAGCATTCAACTTGAAACTTCACATGATGATCATGTTTTTGGTCATCACCTTTTTGTGTCTTTTTATAAATTTCTTGTTATCTTTTACTTTTCACAACTTTTACACCACAAAAATATCACCAAATTGAAAAGAAGAAGAAAAAAGATGAAATTTTTCCAAAAAAAGCAACGAAAGGTTTATCAACTATTAGTGACTAAACATTTTCTTGTCATTTCCATCATGAAATGTTGGACATTTTTTGTTCGACTCTTAATCAGATTATCAGGAAAGCTTGAACAGTAACTAAAGAATTTAAATGTATTCATGATTGAAGAAGAAAATTGAATTATCTGTTAATCAACAAATCATAAAACATTTCAAAAGCTAAGAGTCATTGAAGGTAAAATTTACTTAATTTTGACTCCAATTTACTTCATTTTTTAGCTTCAATTGTCTTTTCATTTTCATTTAAATTGTGTTCAGCATTTTAAAGATAATTTTTCAAGACTTGAACTCAATCATGATTAATTGTGTTGATTGGGAAAATGAAGAATGGTTGATAAAGGAAAAGACATTTGCCATTCACTTTGTTAACCACCTTCTGAGTTGATTAGGTTTCATCAATTGAGACTTTTCCCTTTTTCCAGGGATTTTTTTCCTCCATTTCAATGTTATTTATTGTTTAATGGATTGGAAAATGAATGAATCAATCCCTGTATAAACAGAATCATCATGTTCTTCATGTAAGAATATTTCACTTGTTTCTTCTCGCTTTCTCTCCTTTCCTTCCCTCCATGGTTCCATGACTTTTAACACATGATAATTTCATGTAAGTATCATGATTGTTACCAACCTGTTTTCACTCCCAATCCCAGAATTTTCTCCATTCAATAGAATTCTCTATTATTTCCATTCTTTTCAACCTTTTCATCTTCAATAATTTTACTCTTCAAAAGCAATCATTTACCAATCCAAGAATAACTTTATATCAACACTTTTTTTTCTTCAACATCTTTGATCTTTTCTGATTTTCTATTCGGATTAATTTATTTGTTCAGATTAATCGGGGTTGTCATGTAATGAATAAAGGGAAAACATTTTTACCCAAAAATGCTTTTCAAATTGTCTGCAAAATGAAAAATTGTTACAATAATGATAATTTTGTTAACCATAAAAAACCATGAAAGCTGTTTAATTGGGTTTTGTTGTTCAATATTGTCGAGTTTTTGCATTCAAGATTAACTTGTTTTTGCTTCTTTATTGTTAATCAACGCCATCAATCAATTTTTTCTCATCAATTCTCTATTTTCTTGAGCAAAATTTTATCATTTAACCATTGTAAAATGATGATAGTCTTTACTCCGAGTCTTGGAAATTTAAGCTCTGAAATTGGATTATTTGAACATCAATTTTGTTTCAATGTTAAGGTATATTGTAACAATACTTTCACCTTTCTTCGTCTCAGTGGTAATAAATTACATCCAATTTCATCGGGTTAATCTGTTAATTATCATTTATCACTCGTTCTTTTCTTTTCACCATTTACTTTTTGTTCTTGTTCCATAATTCCTCAGCAACTGAGTGAAAATAATGTTGAGTTAAAACGCAAGACTGGATCAACAATTGGAATCTAGTTGATCAATTGATTCAGGTAAACATTCAAAGGTTAATTGAATCTATGAACGTCAGACGGTGAATCAGATTTGGTGAAAATTTGTTTGTATGTTTGTATGTTTTTTGCATTATAAACATTATTGATTGATAATCATTTCTCACCTTTATTCAATAATGTTGAAAGCTATTCATGCAATTTTGATTATTGAAAGATTATTATCTTGAGAGTTGAGATTCCTGCCGGGTTTATGCGTTTAGACTGGCAGTTATTTTTGGGTTCATCATTGAGTCTGGTTTCGTAAAAATTTATTGAAATTGTCCATTTATCTTGATGAGGTGTAAAATAACATTAAGGTAAAGGAAAGGTAATGTTATTTTGTAACCAAACAAAAATAAGGTGATGAGCTTTACCAACATTAACACCAGCAACAACATTGTCAATAGTCAACTCCCTTGGAATCCATCAAAATCTATCAGAAAGCTTTTGCTACTTATTATTATCAACATCATCTTCGTTATTATTATTTGTTAAATCAATCTTTCAATATAAACATTGGCACAGTTGAAAGGTATGAAGGTTAAAAACAAAAGGTTTGGATGAAAAGAGTCAGACAATAAAAGGTAATCACCAGGTTTAAGATGAGTAGGAGAAAGGTTAAAATAAGCTTGAAGGATTCGTATTGATTATGATGTTACAGGTGAAAGTTGTCTAATCAAACGGTTGATTGAGAGGCACAGAAAAATAATGGTTGATAATTCAAGAAAAAAAGGCAATTATTAATGTTCAATTGTGAGATGAAAATTCAGTAATTTCCTGTTCAACCCAAGTTGTTTACGTTTGGAAACTGAGCAGAAACAAATGAGGGGAAAATGTGTGAAACAAGTTGAAAAAAATGGTGACTATTCCGTGTCAAAATGGTAAAGGAGTGATGATAAAATGAAGAGTAGAATTGATGAGACGAGAAAAAAGACATTCTTCCAATGAGAAAATGAAGAGACAAAAAGAATGGAATTAAACTGTGTCATTTCAATGGGTTATAAGGTGAAAATGGAAGCAACTGAAGATGTATTTATGTTTTTGCCCAATCTTCATAAACATTATGCAGACAGTTGATGACTAAAGTTTCATCTCCTATTTCTTGATGTGTAAGTTTGTTATATTGTCAAATTGAAGAAACTGGTGAAGAGAATGAATATTTTAAATATTAACGGAAAATGGAAAAGGAAAAAGGATATTTGATAATTTATCACAATTGAAATGAAAGGTAAAGTATAAAAGGCAACAGTTTACTTCAACAACTCATGGTAATGATAAATAACTTTGTTAGTCACTAACTCTTTTCCCTCTCTTTTTTCATTCCATTCATTCACTATGACGCCATTTTTCCCAATGCATTTTTCAATACTTTATCTTATATTTATTTGTTTTTTCTTATCTTTTTAGGTTAATTGTTTTTTCAGTTTTTTGTTGGCACCTTTGGGTTGAATCTAAACCATGAATGTGAACATAGTCTGAACTATTTAAAAACTAGGTGAAACATGTCTAAACCCGGTCTTGGGTTACCTGGACGTCGTCGTCATTCAAGGATTTCATTTTTACCAAGAGTAAGTTCAGAAGTGGTTGATTATGGTGGCCATTCTGCTTCATCTGGTCATCCAGCATCGGCTTCATCATCAAATTCATCGTCTTCATCAAATATACGATCAGTAGGATCATCTTCTCACGGTGATAAGGATAAATATCGTCTAGTTGTCATGGGTGCATCCAAAGTGGGGAAAACTGCAATCATCAAGCGTTTTCTTTACGATGCTTTTCCTGCTGATCACAATCCAACTGTTGAAGAGCTTCACAAAAGTGAATATGAAATAAAAGGAATTGGTACCGTAGCTGTGGAAATTTTAGACACCAGTGGCACCTTTTCGTTTCCAGCGATGCGTCGTCTTGCAATCAATAGTGGTAGTGCTTTCATCTTAGTTTATGCAATTAATGACAAGGAATCATTTGATGAGGTTACATCACTTAGGGAGATGATTGCTAAAACTAAAGGGTCCTCAAATGGCAACTCTAATGAATCAACAGCTTCCAACAATTGTCCCGATTCAAATGGTCACAATGATAACAATAGCAATATCAACAATAATTCAAACAATAACGCAGACGATAGTAATAATAGAAACAATGCTTTTAGTCAATCAACAGCCGATCAATCATCTGGTGAAACATTAATTGAACCTGCCCAGGTTCCTATTGTAATTGCTGGTAACAAAATTGATCTTTCCGAGTCTCGAATTATATCTAAGGAAATGGTCGAATTTGAATGCATTGATTGGGAAGTAGGTTTTGTAGAATGTTCAGCAAAGAATAATGACAACATAACATCGATATTTCAACAATTACTTTTACAAGCTCATCTTAAGGGTTCTCTTAAGATTATTGCTGGTCCATCAACACATTACCATCAACATTCCCATCATCACAATCCCTGGTCATTATTAACTTCCAGTAATCATCATTCATCGTCCAATAATGGTTGTCATGCTAATCATAACAATAGCCCAAATGGCAGCCATTCTACCTTTTCAGCATTCTCAACTGACCCTCATCTAAATGACGTTAAAAAATCAGAATCAAATTCTCGTAGACGGTCAAGTTTACCAGTTACCGATCTGTTCAATTATTCAATGTCATTGGGTGGACTCAAGAATCATCGGTCATCACCGAGAAAGAAAAGGAAAAGTTGTACTCCTTCTTAATTGTCGGCAATCTAAACTGGAGTCTATCCAAAAGAGCAATCAAATGATACAATAGCATTTATAATAGTTTAAGTGACATTATTTAGAACTTATTTCAGTTGAATGGAAAAATGATGAATTTTCATCATGTCTTTCGACTTTTATGGATCGCAATTGACGATCGATTAACAAAATGCTGATTACAATTTAGTCAGTAAACTTATTGGTTATAACAAAAACTCTGATGCAAAAAAAATGAATTTATGATTAGAAAAATGAATGGAAATAATTTAGTGAAAAGTTATTGTGATTGTTATTACTTTCAATGTTTCATGTTTATCAAATTCAATTATTACTGTTGTTGATTGCAAATGTTTTAACCCTGATTGAATAAAAAAAATCATGTAAAACAATATATACATATATACTAATTATCTTTGGTCTAAGTTCTATACACAAGATGAGAACTTTTATTAGTGTTTCGTTATTGTCCCCAATCGGCTGCTTATAATTTTTCATCTGCCCCTATTTATTTATTGATTATCACTACATTGGATTAAAATGTCATTAATAGTGATTAATTGACACTTATTTGGTTAAACGGGCTTCACTTTATGATGGATTAAGATTTATGATTAATCAATAATAAGTATCATGGACAATATTAAGTTTTCTGTTCATTTGTTAATTTACAAATACATAGATAGATTTCTGTAGATGTTGATGTTGATGCTGATGTCGGTGTTGGAGTTGATGTAGATGTGGATGTAGGTATTGACAGCGTTGGAGACGAAGGAGATGACGATGAGTTTTTCAGTGACTTTACCAAATGTGGATGAGGTAACGAACTATCATCATACAAAGATACTTCATAAATAACATCAGCTATTATAGAAGCTACTCCTTGATCAAGAATTTGTGAAAATACTAGAGATAAAAGTCTCTGTTGGTGAACTAATAACAAAGGTCTATTTTCAGGTATTCTGGCAAAATGTCGCAAACAAATAGCAGCTCGACGAACCATATCAAGAGTTGTACCCATTAATTCAGGATTATCACGTAGAGCATTTATTCCTTGGGAATTGGCTACTTGTAATGCTGATTGTTCAGATTGTTCAATAAAACTAATCAGTTGAGGAATCGCATAACCAGTTAAAGCTATTGCACGGGCTATACTTGTATCAGCAGCAGCAAAATTGGCCAATAAAACAAGCGCAAATTCACGTAATGTTTGCTCCTCATTACGATTTAACATTTTTGCTAACATTAATAACATCTTCTCTAATCGACTCCATGGCGGTGTTGCTAATAATAAATCAACATTGGAATCAATTATCGATAATTTCATTAATGATTCCAAGGCAAGTCTTTTAGGTGAAAAGGATTGAACTGTTGTGGTTGGAAGATGATCTTGAGCATATGATGATGGACATACAGCCCAATGTAATAAACCATCAAGAATATTTAAACTAATCTCTTCGGGATATGGATCAAGATCCAGTTGACATGAAATATTAGCTATTGTAACCAATGTATTTTCACGTAAAAGATGTATTGATTCAGAGTACCAAGGAGGATTCGTAATTTCTTCATCATCATTATTATCTTTCGAACGAGTTGGTGATGAGTTTAATATTGATGAAATTGAAGAATTTTTCAACAAATTACATTCATTACTATGTCCATCCAAACTCTCATTCATTTTCCCATAATTAGGGTCGATAATTCCATTAGTTTGCTGATCTTCCTGTCCATTTGTTGTACTTGTAAATTTTTCCACACCTTCACTCAATTTAGCAAAATCGCGATTCTTTCGGGGATGTGTATGATTCAATGTTATAAGTCGACTTAGTACCAACATTAAACCCGGGTGTTTACACATTTCGACGTCGTTACCAGGCACAAATGATAAATTTCTAATTAAAGTTGAAATACAAAGACACCGTCGACTAATTGAATCATAATAATCCAAAACTGGAAACAATGGTGAATCCTCTTCACTATCAGCTTCTTCTTCAAGTTCATCGGAATCATATGATGAAACTTTCTTAACAGAAGATTTGCCATTCATTGAAAATTTAACTTCACTTGGTAAATTATCAACTGGCTTTTCAACTGGAGAAGGCATTTCTATTTTCTCTTTTTTTACAACAGGTTCTGGACAAGAAGATCCTAAGTTACAATCATCAACAGAATTTGATTTTTTGTTCACATCCTTTGTTTTTAATTTTTTATGGGATTTCTTTGATTTTTTCGTCCTAATAACTCTAACAAGCTTGAGATATTTTTCCTTTGGTTCAAAATGCGTCAAAATATGATCAGTAATTTCTCCATACCCTTTAGCCCAATGCTCTTTACCAACACGAAAACCGTTCTTTAAATAATCCCATTTCTTCTCATAGTCTGTCACAAATAAATGAGCTTCAGCATTTTCCATCCTAACAGTTTTACCATTACGTGATTTAAAGGTAAGGTCAAGAGATGATTTCAACATTTTAGTTTGTTGATCCATTTTGGGAATGTTGACATGAATTGCATGATCCATTTTAACAAAGTCTTTTGAAACATTGACAGTTTTTCTGATTTTGTTTCCATCAAGATATTTATCACCATCAACCATACCATCAACATTGTCATCTTCGCTTCCTTCACTATCAATGTCACTATCATCGTCAGAATTCATGTCAACTGCACTGCTTTCTTTATGTTTAATGATATCCTCTTCCTCGTCTTCATCATCAGATCTAACTTGGTACCATTTTCGCGTCCTTCTTTTTGCTTCATGTGAAGTTTTTTCAATATGACCACTAACTTCGGTGTCTTTGAATAAACCATCAAACATGTCGTTTAAACATTTCTTATAATGTTCCAATAAAATTTCCAATAATCCTGGTAAATGTTGGAGTCCGAAATAAAGATAACTACTATCATCACTAACCAAAACTGCTAAAGTATCCAATGCCCAGGTACTTTCGGCGAGCAATCCCGATTTCAAACTCATTAAAAGTTTCCATGCTTCAACTGGGGGAATATCTTTACTTGTTAACTTACGTCTTTTAGAATAATTTGCTTGAGTTGCTTCAACACTATCATGGGGAAAAACTAAATCTCTTTTCATTATCATTTGTGCTCCTGGAGGAATATGATGACTAAATTGTTGATGCGATAGCATATGCCCATGTCCATGTACATGTGGAGGAGGAAGGGGTGAACCTGAGTTTGGAGCTCCCATGTGTGGATTTGGTGATGGTGAACCAGGAAGACTTGTTGATGAACATAAAAGACGCGTTAAATGGGCTGAAGGAGATTTTGCTGGCATTGGTGGTCCACCGGACATTTGAGTTGATTGATACATCCTATTTTGCATTGCATTCATTTTATTCATTGGATGATCCGGTGGATAAGGATAGGCTGATTGAGATGTTGTGCTTAAATATCCAGGATGATTCATTCCTGGTGGTGGACCTCCTGGTCCAGCTTGAGGAGGTTGAGGATGTGGATATCGATTCATTTGCCAACCTCCAGTAGCTCCTGAATTCGGACCAGACATACCCTGTGATGGCGGAGGAATCGGTCCTCCATTATTTTGATCATTTCTTGGTTGATTATTTTCCCAACCAGGTTGACTATGTACATATGGTGGAGCTGTCATATTACCATGAGGTGGTGGAGGCTGAGATGTTGGGGGATGAGGAGTAGGACCACCTGGATGAGCTCTGAAATTCGCATCTCGATTCCATGTTTGATGAGGACCATCTCCTTGGGGATAATTTGCTGGCATTGATCTATTACCAGGTCCAGGATACGGATGATATTGGTTGGAAGGCCCATCTAAGCAATATAGCAAAAAATTCATAAATGGTTAATGTAGTAGCAGAAAAAAAGCAAAGTGATTTAAGAGCTTGCAAAATGGATAAACCAATAATATAAATTAAACTAATATTTATGTTTTATAAATTACCTTGAAATGGTGGAGTGGGAGTTTGTTGGTGCTGTGGTGGATGATGTTGAGATTGTTGTTCAGGTTTCATAAAGTCAGGGTGCCTTTTTGGATAAGCAGGATGACTCTGGGGATGTTGTGGAGTAGATCCAGGAGGATGATTCGGTCCTATTACATGACCACTGTTAGTTGGAGGATTTTGGTCATAAATATTATTTTCTCTAGATTCACCCATGAACCTTGGTGTTGGTCCATTATGTGGCGCTTTATTCATAGGACTCGAATATAATGAACTCTGATAATTGGAACTCTAAGAGAAAAAATGAAACATTTAGAATTAGTTTTAAAAAAAGCTTATTTTGGAAATTTAGAAATTGTATACTAAATTCAAAAATCGAGGGTAAATTTTAACAAAACATACTTGAGGTTGATTAGATTTGGCAGCTAAAAGCCTTTGAGCTAGTGGACTATTATGGGTTGACATCTTAACAAGCGGGTGATCAAAATGCATTCAATAAAAGTGGAAAATAGAATAAAATAATAAGAAATAAAATAAAATTATGAGTAAAATAATGAAAATAGAATTTAAACAAAAATGGAATTCATAAGAGTAAATTTCTAGATGAATCATGTATTGATACATAACAAAACTAGAAAAAATCTAATTACCTGTACATTTGAAGGCCCATTATTGCGATAGGCATCATTCATTTCTGGATAAGCTGTTTGATTTCCAGGGGGAACTGGACCATAAGGTCCTGGAACTGGGCCTCGTGGAGGATAACCAGAGCTATTCATAAGTAAGGGTTGTTGTGGTGTATTCGCATGTGGCTGTGAGGCTGATGGATGGGGATACCGTTGACCAGCGCTCATATTGGATTGTGGATGATGAGGAGAAGGATGAGAAGGATGAGGTGGATTTGAAGAACCGTGATTTTCGGGTAGAGATGAGGAGGATGATGATGAAGATGGAGCTGAAGGAGGTTGATTAGAAACTGGAGCTCCTCGATTTGATGAAGGTTCTCCTGGTTGATTATTATTATAATTACTTGCTTCTTGTCTATTTGAGTCCATTGAAGAACGGTTTTCTCTATTATAATCATATTCTTGTGGCCCATAATAGCCTTGAGCTCCTCTAGATGCTGGTCGATTTGGTGGGAAATTGGGTGGTGCGTTAGGATAATAAGCTTCCTGGTGTGTTGATGGGCTCTGATTTGGCAACTTAGATCCCGGAGTAGATGAAGTAAGAGTTACTTTAGTAGAATTTTCAGAGCTATTGGAATTGTCTTTGTTATCATGCGAATTATTAGAATAAATATTTCCTTTGTTATTCTCACTTTCAGAACCACGTGATGATGAGGAAGGACTTGGTAACCCTGTGCTACTTGGTCGACTGTTTTGACGACCACTTGATCGATTATTTGAACGACTACTTGGTTGATTGCTACGAAAACTCGAACTTTCAGATCCCAACTCTGGAGGACCACTTTTCAACTGCGTTTGTTGCTGCTGTTGGTGGCCAGAAGGATGTCGACGATGACCAGTTGGAGTTGGAGGCTTCATCTCATCAGCAAATGGATGGGACAAAAAATGTGAATGTGAATGTTGTTGATGTTGATGAGGGTGCCCTTGTCCATGCCCATGTCCATGTGCATGTGAAGGAGGAAGAGGTGAACCTGCATTTGGAGCTCCCATGTGTGGATTTGGTGATGGTGAACCAGGAAGACTTGTTGATGAACATAAAAGACGCGTTAAATGGGCTGAAGGAGATTTTGCTGGCATTGGTGGTCCACCGGACATTTGAGTTGATTGATACATCCTATTTTGCATTGCATTCATTTTATTCATTGGATGATCCGGCGGATAAGGATAGGCTGATTGAGATGTTGTGCTTAAATATCCAGGATGATTCATTCCTGGTGGTGGACCTCCTGGTCCAGCTTGAGGAGGTTGAGGATGTGGGTATCGATTCATTTGCCAACCTCCAGTAGCTCCTGAATTCGGACCAGACATACCCTGTGATGGTGGAGGAATCGGTCCTCCATTATTTTGATCATTTCTAGGTTGATTATTTTCCCAACCAGGTTGACTATGTACATATGGTGGAGCTGTCATATTACCATGAGGTTGTGAGGCTGATGAATGGGGATACCGTGGACCAGCACTCATATTAGACTGTTGATGATGAGAGTTAGGATGAGGTGAGGGATGAGTTGGATTAGACTGCCTATGATCATCGGGTGAAGATGTAGATGAAGTTGACGTTGAAGGAGGTTGATTAGATAATTGATTTCCTCGATTTGATGAGGGCTCTCCTGGTTGATTACTAGCATAATTATTTGCTTCTGGTCTATTTGGGTCCATAGAAGAACGATTTTCTCTATTATACTCATATCCTGGTGGACCATAATAGCCTTGAGCTGCACCTCTAGATGCTGGTCTATTGGGTGGGAAATTAGATGCATTAGGATAGTAAGCTTCCTGACTCCTATTCATTTGATTAGGGTACATTCCTGGACCTGGTCCATAATTATTCATTGGTGTCATTGGTCCATGGTGTGGAGGATAAGGACCTTCTAATTGCACTGGAGTACCTGACTGTGGGTAACTACCACGAGAATCACTATCTGCTGTTCCAGGAGACGGAACACCTTTCAATTTTTTACCACTTGGATGTGGAGAATGAGATCGACCAGTCATGGGCGATGACATCGGATGAGGTGAATAAGGTGACCCAGGAGGTGGATAATTCGGCATTCCTGGATGATGAGATTGTGGAGGATAACCTTGTGGATAATTGTTACCGGTAGGCGACGGTCCATTACCCGGATAAGGTGACACTGGTGGTTCCATTGAGCCAGGAGTTGGTGGAAATCCTTGCGGATAACTGTTACCCATAGGTGATGGTCCATTGCCAGGATAAGGTGATACTGGTGGTTCCATTGAACCGGGAGTTGGTGGGAAACCTTGTGAATTGCTGTCACTATGACCAGGAGACATTGTCTCTTTAGATTTCTTCGTCTTTTTCTCGTTTGGTGCAATTAATGTTGTATGATCAATTCCTCCCCGGTCAAATTTACATTCGTATGGTAATATATGTTTGATGTACTGTTTCCTTATAGCGTAAGAAGAGCTTGGATTTACCATACAACCACATAAAGTAGCTATTTCTTTCCATGCCTTGGTTTTAGAAACTTCAAGAAAACCACCTTTGTCTTTAACAACATTATACAATTGGTACAAATCCAAAGGATGTTTACTTATGGTTGGAGATGAAGTCATAGAAGCACCACGGGATTCATTAAAGGCGGCCAACCTTTTCATAAAAATATCTCTTTCTGATTCTTCGCCCATATTGTCAAACTTCATGGACCTTGGACGACAAAGACCAGCCGGGTACGAACTGTTATTCTCAGAAAACGAGAAGAGACGGAAGAATTAAGAATTGAGTAGCTGTGAAATAATGTAAAGACAAAGGATTCACCATTATATCATATTAAGCAATACGAAAGACAAAAAAGAAAGGAAAAGGAAGGAAAGAGCTTCAGAGAGAAAGAGAGAAATACACAATGAACTGTTTAAAATTTTCTTAGTTAATTTGCAATTGCAACAATAATTTAAAACATATCAACTTAATTAAACAATCATTAGATGCAGAGTTTGATTGAGCTTAGGTATCAAACTCAGTCAGTCAAAAAAAACCGATACCAAATCAAAAAAGTAACAGCAGAGAGTCAAGTCAAATACAACAACAAGATGGCGAGTTTAGCGAGAATAGCTTGATGTCAGAAGAGGAGGAGTAACTCGCTACAGCAGCTATCTCTCAGCAGAGTGTAATATGGTGATGCTCCTTTTTATCGATACACTCGATAAGAATCGATATATTTCCGAGAAAAGTTACAGTTACCTTTTTATTGAATAATTTTTGTTAATAGCGATTAAAATTGTGTGATTTTAAAGACAGAATCCTTATCTAGTCCATTTTTCAAAAATGCGATTGTAAAGGCTCAAAAATAAGCATCAAAGAGATTAACTAAAAATTATCAGTCTTGAAGGTTGATGCGGTTTGTTTATGTTTTGAATTTGCGTCGATAAATCTAATTTACACTGATCGAACATTATTTGTTTAATGTTTCGTTTTACCAACTACTAATCTAGTACTTTAATAATCTTTAAGCTTTTAACAACCTAATTCATAAGTTTATCATAGCTTTTTGGATAAATTTTGCATCCACCCGATTCCCAGCGATTAACAATATTCATGTAAAAATGCTAAGCCTTTTAAAAACTGAAAGTAATTGTTTTCAGTTATCAGCTTTTTTTTGTATCGCACATTTCTATGTTACACCGGCAAGATTGAACCTTTTACGCACAAATTAATTTGTACTGAATTGAACTCTTTATGTAATATAATAGAGCCTCGTAGTGTTTGAAATTCCCCTTATTTCTGATGATGAGTCCAAACAATTTGAAGTTTTTGCTTCAAATTATCAAGACTTGAATAAGGTTTAAGAAATTAGCTTAACTAAAGAAGTAGCTTATTATTCCTGATCCACAAACAGCTTACCAAGCATCACAACCAATAATAGACTCGAATCATTTTTTATTTCATTTTGTAAACAATAATCAAATTAACATGAATTACTTCAATGAAGTAACTTCATCATCCCGCCCAAGTAGGGACCATTAAAAAAATTAGATACAGTTTCTGTCTATTCAGAAAATTATGCTTTTCGATTAAATTTTTTCGATAGATTGGACTCGAAACAGCTTTTCATAAAATTAAACCCAAAAGCCGGTACTATTTCTCGATTTTAAGCCAAGTAATGATTTAATATACGATATTTACAATATTTTTTTTAAATTAATAGCATTCAAATTCAATAAATTACGATTAAAAGTACATCTATGTTAAATAATCTGTATCAGAACACAGGATATGTTGGGATCTAAAGCTCAAGCTTGTATCAGAAATTGAGCTAGTATTACAAGCCATTGATGTTTCAGTGATGAATTCACGAAATACATTTTCAAAGTCCATCATGTGTCGACACCAGAACCAATCACAGAATTGTGAAATTGCCAGGTTAAATAATAGCAATTGTCATCATTGGAAATACCCATAAAGGTTTCATTCTTTCAGGTCTGAACAGGCCAGGTCAGGTCATTTCTATTGGATTTATGTAAAAGAAAATAATTAGTCAAAATTAATTTAAAAGAGCATGGAAAACAGATATGTTTATTACCTGAAATTATATTATAGATTCGCATGAATGTGTTTTTGTTCCATTGTACAAGTTTACTAATGATATTATGTATTTGGCCTTACATGAAACGAATTGTTGACCAGATAAACTCACAGTCCCTACGTGCGTTAATACAATGCTATTAGATTGGTCTGGCGTAAAGTGCCTCAATCATTGGTTGTAATTGCTTTGCGATGTTGCCGTATTGAACATTCAATCTGATGATTAGTTCGAAAGATCAGTCAATTTGAAATCGGCATTTTTTTGTGCTTTTTTGAGGCAGGCTTGGCCATTCACCCATTTAAATTTATATTTGAAAAGTCGGGACAAATTTTAGGTGGTTTTCCCTCAGATTTTGATGACTTTCATTTGACCTAGACAACCCAAAAGTAACCATCTTTGCCATCAAGACGTGTTATTTTAACTCTGAATCGTATCAGAGCAGAGTAACTTGATTGAATAGCTCCATCTTGTACACTACATGTTGAAACAACTCTTATAATCAACACTAAATGGCAAAATAACCGCGAGGTATAAAACAGCTGACTTTATCTTTTATAAACATTTTCTTACCTGTTTATTCATTTGGTTTCCATGCAAACAGAAATCGTTAGCAACTATTCTTAAAATTAGATAAACTTTAATCATTCATTCTATGATAAAAATGATCAAATTCAAAATAACTATTCGGAGCCGAATCCAAAAACAAGTTTAAAGTTCACAAAAAAGCCACAATGAAAAACTTTTGATGTTAAAACATGAAAACAAAAATATCGATAAAAGATCAGATAGTTAAAGATACATTACCATTACTACTTGGACTCAAATAAATTCATCATTTGATTAATGAACTCTAACCAACTCTGAAAATACGAACAGTAAAATTCAATTAAAACTCTTGACAATTAAACACTTGGAATTATTTACAGAGAAAAATTCTTGTATCATAATCAAAGAATATACTCTTCAATATAAACATCATAAAAGTGTCTGATTGGAGTGAATTGATGAATATCAATTGGTAAAGCAGTTCCTCATTCCGTAAAAAACTTGATGAGTATTATTGAATATTTTTTGTGTAGATTAGATTATCTTCACTTTTTAACAGAGATTGATTAATAATGAACCAGTAATTTAATTTACAATAAAAATTCTAATATGATCTTCTTATCTAACTCTTTTATCTTTCATTTCGTCCGTGATTAACCCTTATTTCAATGTTATTTGGTTAAGTATTAATTATTTCAATTTTCAACTTCCCTTTCAACTCTAATTGTACAGTTTTAATTTTTAATTATTAAATTCTCGATGTTGTAATTTCCCTTTTAACCATTTAATCATTACTGAAAAATGTGCAAATTTCAAATTTCCCTCTCACGGTTGTTGATGCTATTTCATGGCTCATTTGGTTGTATTAATATTTAGATTTGCTCTTCTTCAGCATTCAAAGTACAGTATTATTTACACTCTATTAAGGCGCTAAAGTCACCGTCGATCGACTGTGAAATCTAATGAGTGGAGGTGCTTATGAATATTTAATTTAATTGTAATCTTCTGACATCAAACAAGTTTCAGCGAATAATGGAAAGCGACCAAGAGAATGGAAATAATTTGTAAATTATAACCATGATTATGTTTATATTTTTTCATTATTTGCTAAAAGTTATTGGACAACACAATTACATCGTTTCCAATTTTTGGATGAAGAAAATTTTGCTGTTGTTATTGTTATAATAACAATAATAATCATCATTAATTTTGGGAAAGACAATGGATCCATTACATATCAAGCATCTCTTGACTTTTAATGTGCAAAAAACAAAACAAAATCATCTCTACAGTCCATCCCAAAGTCATTTTAGTCTTCATCATCATTAAAGCCACCATTATCATCTGAAACCCGTTAATTCAACGTTTACTTTCGCTCTCGATTTCAACCCTCGTCTTCTTTTTATTATCACATTTGTCTGTCTAAAATGCCGCAAGTAGGATGAGGTTGCATTATATTTCGGGAAGAAGGAGATGAAGAAGAGTAATATTATTATAATTGCTTCTTAAAACAAGAATAACTCCAATTACACCTACTTTTTGCTTCTTTTCTTTCATCCATCTATTCAATTGTTCATTTTCATCATCATCTCGTAATACCTTTCATTTTTAGCAATTAACTTAATCAACGACTTAAAAAAAGTGTCATTCATTGAAGGCCAAGATGAGACCGATAATCTTTCCTACATTTGTATTGTTCCCTGTTAATCGTGCTTAAACCCATCCTCAACTCCATCATCAGAATCATCATCAGCATCTTCGGGGTCACTGTCACCATAAACACTAAACAAGGCCAACATTTTGATCATCATAACTTGATAACTTTACATTAAATTATCATCTTTCCTGAACTCCTTCATATCTACAACATCTTTGTCCTCATGATATTAGTTTCAAAAAAATCTAATATCATCTAATCTGTAATGAATCCTAAAGAAGTAAACGTAATAATAAACAATCAGATTAAGAAACAGTTGCATCATTTGAAAGTACAAATTTAACATAAGATTAATCTCTCAATTCATCAGTAATCACCAACTTCCCTTATTATTGCTCAACTAATTTGCTAAATACAAATCAACCATTTGATTAGTTTACATTTATGCACATCATCGGGTTCATCTTTTTTGCAACCTGATTGTTCCCTGTATTTGGTTATTGATGTACGCAAATTCATCAAACTGAAGTTGGATTAAAACAAAAGTCCAAAATGTGCTTTAATCAATAGTATCTTTGCTTTTTAGTGTTTATTATTGATACAATAGATTAATTTTGAATAGACGGTGTGACAAGTAATTTATGTTACCAGAGATCTTCAAATTTGTACTGTGGCTCTTTAGGATCACTGAAAAATTGGGAATACCAGCGACGGAATGCAACAATTTGTTTCTCTTCCTTCACTAAATTTGGGTTTTTCAGATAAATTTTGTTGCTCCATACTTGAATGTCTCGTTCAAGCTAGAATCAAAGAAGAGAGTATAAAAGAAATTATTGATTAATAGCTGACAAATTTGCTAATTTGATATTACCATGATTGATTGCTTCAACTCTTAGAAAAAACTGAGCAAGAAGTGACGATATCCATTTTGGCTCCATGTATAAATGATGGATAATTTTCTGTTTGTCGATAGCCAGTGGGATCACACTTTGAATGAAACAGCCTTCGAATTGGATTCCAAAAAGGTTGAAATTGAAGAATAGATTAACGATTGCAGGTCCAATTTGCTCTACTTAATCAAAAGCAACGTCAAGCAATTTGAAACCAAACAAAAAAGTAATTGATTTCAGAGTGACATTAGCTTTGTGACTTTCATTTGATGCACCCTTTTGCCATGTAATTTCCCAGCTATGACTGAAAGCGTCGATTACAGAGTTTTTTGCAGCTTGTACTTTTCCTCCCAACATGAAAGATGGAGCGTGAATTTCATTTAAATGTGCAGAATCAGCTCCGTTTTCAGGTATCTCCTGGAAAGAAGATTGATATTGAAGTGGAAGATATAAAAGC
Organism: Tetranychus urticae; assembly: GCF_000239435.1. The sequence continues at coordinate 6,689,659 of NW_015449931.1, forward strand.
ATGTTAACTCTACTCACTTGAAGTAAGCAATTGAGTGAATGCTCGGTTCGTCCGAAGTATTTCCATTTTTTTGTCGAAATATGATCAATATCAGGCGGAGTCCAAGTCGGATCTTCATCTGAAAGTCGGTAGAAGAGTAGAGATGACATTATTAACACATTATTCATAAGCAAAAATACGGCTGATTACCTTCTGAATGATGCCAAATGTAAATGAATCCACTCATCTCAAGGCATTTCCATACTTTAACTTTTACTCCATTTGGTGGCTCTGTTGTAAGTTAGAAATCAGACCAACTATTAGATGAATTAACATACTTCTATCCTTAGCATAAGGAACTTCAAGGCATAATCCATCATTTGCTCTGAAAATCCAGCCATGAAATGGACAACGGACGCAATCAGAATCCCGTTTTTTAACTATTTTACCACCAACAGAGAAATCAGCCCCTAAATGTGGACAAAATGCATCCAAAGCATATGGTTTTTAGGTGATGATGAAGACCTGAATAAAATAATTCTGTGTCCACAGAAATCAAAACGTTCAATTTTATTGTTTTTCAGGTGTTGAGATTCACAAACACTAATCCATCCATTGGGAAAAGATGTAGGTTTTTTCAAACGATTAAGATTAACATCAGTCCTACTGAAATCCTGAAACAGAAATAAAAAATTTACTTTTCTACAGCTTTAATAGGCAACAAATAACCGGTCAAAAGGGACAACCAATTGAAATACTTACTCGAATCAGATTAACAGGGCTAGTAAGAACAATAACTGCCCAGAAAACAAAGGTGAGCGCGATTAAATAAACAATAAGTTGGACACTAAGATTTTGATAAACCAGCAAGAGATAATCTTCAGAGACATCCAGTAAACCGTCAAATCTCATTGTCAAGGAGTAAAGTTGTTTCAGAAAGTTTTATATTAAAAACAAAAAGCGCAACTTTAATTAGCTAAGTAAATGGTAACAATTAAATCTAAATTGCAATTGCAAATCACATTAAACTCTACTCTAACTCACATAGGTTTTGTTTGAGCATAATTACTTCAACATCAACATTAGCAGGTTAAACTAGTTATGAACCAGTTAGGCTATATTCTGTCAGTTCAATCAGTAAACTAGGAAAAAGATTAGGTCAAAAAAGTACAAGGACAGCAAATTCAGCTGATAAGAAAAAAGCTGTGTCTTCAAGTAACTCTGAGATTTTAGATAAAAGATGAATTTACTTTCACATCTTTGAACGAAGCAAAACCGGAAAATCAGGTAAAAATTTTTAAATTCAATTTCGTTTAACCCTTTCTATGCATCCTCTAGAATTTACGTAAAATAAATTTCAAAAGTAGAGCTATAAATTGTAGAAGTTATCGCAATTGTAATTTAAGTTCAGTTGTCAGTATGAGTGCATTGTTAAATCAGTTGAACGGGTCAACTCAATGTAAAACAATTGAAAGTTGGACCGCAATAGGATTAACAATACCAGTAATGATGTTCATACAACTACTGATACAATTGCTAATAATAATTTATAAATGGTAAAGATTAAAGAATGATAATAAATGGTAACTCATTCACAAATCAAGATTTGGGCAATTCAGTTAATGTTGATTATGAGTTAAATCAGGCCAACCGTTTCAGTAATAATCATCAGTAATACCAGTAAATTTCGCTTCACAAGTTAGACCCAAGCCTGGTAAAATTTGTTATGTATTATTGTACGTTGTACTGGAAGCGATGATGAAGATAATAATAATAATGATGGTGATGAGGAGGACGTAAAGAAAGTGAGGTGAGGTTAGGTAGCAAAGAGGATGAGTTAATCTAAAAAATGATGAAGATGCAAAAGAGAGGGAGAGAAGTAGAGAATAAGAGAGGGAGAGGAAGATAGAGATAGAGAGAAGAGATGATTTAGTGAAAATCGGATTTGTACTTTTCGGGTTAGTTGTTAACTGTAATCAAGTGAAGTAATCTTCATCACCAACCACCAAAAAAAGGAAAGGCTTTTATCGTTCTTGTGTGCATCCATCATTACAACAGCTTTACTCTTCGGTTGCGAATCTTGAGACATCCAAATAAACAAACATCAACCATGTTACCAATTGTTGTGTTTACATTTATTTTGTTAATCGGTGAATCAGCATATGGTTATCCCTCCGGTGCACCAGAGGAAACTTGTAGTTCCCTTTCACCTGAACACGGCCATGGAGTTCCATCGCAACCAGTGGCTCAAGCTCCATTTTATGTTGTAGCTCATGGAAAGAAATTTTCACCCGGTGATAAGATTGGCGGTAAGATTTCATTACACTGATTATAATTGTTGGAAGGCATAATAATGTCAATGTTGTTTCTTCCTCCTCCTTCACCAATAGTTGAAATCTTTCAACGGGATAAAGTAGCAACTTTCAAAGGATTTTTAGTACAAGCTTTGGATGCCGTTTCACACCATCCAATTGGTTCTTTTATGTCCACAACGGGAATGCAACCAATTAATTCATGTTCAGCCATCACTCACACGGATCCCAGGCCAAAGAAGGGTGTTAATCTTGTTTGGGAAGCCACAGTTCCTCAGTCTGGTGAAGTAATCTTCAGGTAACATCACTAACTTTTTTTGCACCAATTTTGTTAGCTTGTTTAACGGTGTTTAGATGATTGTTGATAGGTTTCCACTTTTTATAATTTGAAAAAATAGAATGACAAAATCAGCAGATCAATTAATTTTTAATTTAGTTGATTAGGTTCTGCATTTCTAAAAAGAGTTAAACGGTGGATAAAAGCTAAAAACATATGATCTACAGCAAAGTGATCGTTGACTCATCAAACCCTCCAATTTGCTTTATTTAACACACCAATTACGAAATTTGTCCACCAATCAGGTTCAATCAATTTACCATTATTTTTTTGAACAATCCAATTGAATCAACCAACAATTAAACAGACGTGTTTGCAAATGATCAATCAACCAATTTTAAGTGCACAACAAAAAAAGACTAACTTAGTATTGTTGCAATATAATAAAGTATTGTCAACAATAATGGTCTATTTATAAATACTATTAGATGTTGTTATTAGTTGATCAATGGATAATCAAAATTTTTCAGGCCCATTTTTAATAGAACAGATAATCGATGGTCGAATTAAATTTAATTATTCTAGGTGAATGTTTGCTCAAATGTTGAATGAATGGGTTGAATAAAAATTAAGTTGAAGCAACAGTCCTACACTTTGATAATCGCTATTAAACCGAGATACAGTGTAGTTGTACTAAATTTATAATAAAATGTGTATGATTTTGAAGTTGCTTGATAAATTAAATCTAATTAGAAGTTAAATTTACATTAATTAGAGTAGCTGATTTGAATTTTAAAGGCTTTATTTTCGAATCTATTAATTGCTTCAATTAACGAGGAAGTTTAATGGATGAAATTAATGGTTATTGTTGTGGTTGTGTTTTAGATGATTTGAGAATGTAAAAATAACCGCAATGTTTAAATGTTTCCACTTTTTAACCTGATATTTTTGATATTAATTTGATTTCAAGGTTAATAACAGAAAACCTTTGGTTAGGATACTTCCTCATTGTCATAGTTGATTTAATTCATATTTGATTAACTGAACCGTAGTAGATGATGGATGAACACAGCAGCCAATTTTATATCATCTTGGTTGTCTTTTGATTCAGTTTGAGTTAACAGCCTAAATCACAATTTGATCGGAGAAAAGAAAAATCAGAATTAGAAATATTGACTAAAACAATACAAAATGTGTTGTAAAGTAAAAATGATTTAAATCTGAATAAAACATACAATCATGAGGCATCTAATTAAAATCAATTATAAAATCTCTAATTACCAAATAAATTGCAATTTAGCCAGTAGTTTACAGCAATCTTTTGGCGTATAATTAACATAATAGTTGCCGGCAAAAATGAATAAATTATTGTCGTTTCCGAGTGAGGCTGATTTTTAATGTTGTGATGATGAGGATGATGATCGCTGCCTCTAAATTTACTCTTCCTCCAGCAATTGTTGAATTAGTGTGCTAATGTTTCAAATCTGGAAACAACAAGCTTCAATTTCACTTTTTCATAAACACTTATATTTTTATAATACACAAAAGCTAATTTTATATAAATCAGCGAAAAAAACGGGTGAAATTCCAGTTGCTCTCCTTCATCGGCATCACCATCAGCATCTTAATCTTTCTCTTCTGGTTTATGCTTATCCAATTGTTGGTTAAATAATATTAAATAACGATTATAATTTAACCTCAAAAGCAGAGTGAATGGTAAACACACGCGTGTTTAACTCTTGAGGCTACAGCGGGTGGTCAAAATAAAACATCTTTTTGGATCCTTCCTTTCATTATCCATATAAATCTAAATCACAATCATCATCTGCCGTACATAAATTGGTATTTATATAGATGAGTTTTGTTGGCGTTTGTGTACATGTTTTCATTTGAATTTGTGTATTTTTAAAACAAAATTAACGTCCGAGGCAATTCAGTGAGCGAGTTTGGTAGCTTCAAATTTCGTAAATCAAATTTACACATTATTAGCTCCTATTACGTTTCGTGGCTTCCTATTTAACAAACACGTTAATTACACCATAAACAACCAATTGGCTTGACCGAATTATTTCCCTGATAACATCAAAATCATTATTAGTAACATTGAGAAAACTCTTTTTCTTCTTATAACAATTACTGAATGTAATTTTTACTTATTATTTGATACAATTAAGGATCTTTTTTTCTCTTCTATAAAAACGATAATGATAATAACAATATTAATGCTTTTTGTGGAGTTAGTGATGTATTTTAAAAGGCCAGATTGTTACCGCAGTATCACATTGTTTGATAGATTTCCGTCATCAATGATAGCCGTTAGATGAGAAAGATGAATGAAAAAATGATGCTTTGGACTAATATCCTGTGAAAATAATGAGTTGCGTTATCTTTTGGACATTTCCTCACATATTGGATACACTTCATTACATATCTTTTGAAATATGGTGATGATTGGAAGCTTTTTTGTAGAATTCAAATAAACAGGAAAAAAGAGTGAATTAGAAAGTTCAATTGAGGGCACCAAAGTGTTTAATTTCCTGACATACTGTTCTAGATGTTGATCCATTCTTCATTTCCAATATAAAATGATTCATTGATGTTCTTTGAAATTCACTTTTCGTTTGGCATCTGAAAGAAAAATAATAGAAAAGCAATTAATTTAATTGACTCATTTGAAGTGCGGATGGGATAAAAATGTCAAAAGATGAAAAGTTTTGGAAGATTAAGCTAATCAATGTTCATATAAAGAGTAATGATTGATTAAAGGGAAACTTTTCTTCGCCGTAACATCAACATTCACCCAAACATCAAAGTTAAACATTTCCTCTTTACAATTGATTCAAAATTCAACAATTGTTTACTAATTTTTTTCCTATTTCTCTTTATTTGCAGAGCAACAATTGTTCAAAACAAGAAACTCTACTACGCAAACATATTGGCCTATGAAGCTGAACAATTTTATTCAACATAATTAATTTGTAACCAACAACGCATAACGTATATTGTAAATGCACTTTCAATCGCTCTTCCTTCGGCCATCAAAAATCCTTTTATATATCTGAGCAATTAAGCATAAATTGTCATATCTCTCCTTGTCTATCCTCTCTTCACTCATCATCATACAACTCTTTACTTTTTTACAATAGTTTTGCTCTAATTCACCATTTTCATTAATGTATAACTACTTGTTCGGGTAAGTAGCCCAGTGACCATCCACAAAAACAAAGTAGAAGGAGGATAAAAGGAGAGTATAATGTTCCTCCCAGATATTCACTACCAAAAAGTATTTATCACGAGCTAAAATAAATAAAAAAAGAATGTTGACCGTTTTTTTGTTGATAAAAAGATTACTGTCACAATTCATGACGGCTAATATTTCCCCTTGATCTTGAAGATCAATTGACAAGCATGAAAAAATATACCAGGATTACAATCCATCAAGAATCTAACCAGCTCTGCATGAAATCTCGGCATAAATACTCTAGCTGTTAATCAATTAACCATCTAATGATGACCTCAATCGCTTCTTTTTTCTTGGCCCGTTCACTCAATTGAATTTCAATTCATCAAACTATCATAGTGACAGTCAATGTTTCAGAACAATGAACAATAGTGAACGGATTAAAATGAAAGAAGGTTCTAAAATTCCTATTTAGAACGCACAAATCCTTGTCTGCAAGCATCTTTATCTTTCAGTTTTTTTACAAATCTAAGACCCTGGTAACAAAAAAAACTGAGGCATACTTACTGACATGCAAGTTCACCTTCCTATCATTATCATTAACATCACCTCTATCTTTCTCCATCCCTTCGTTTCTTGGTTCTTTTATTGTTGATCCCCGGTTATTAAACCTTTGATGGCAGTTAGCAGCTCTCTTTTAACGCTATCTGGAACAATCCTATGAGCTTCCGGTGTAACATTTCTCAATATTTCATCAACGGTTAACGTTTCAATGTTTTTATCTTTCATGTAATTCTTACACAATTCGGCTACTTTTTCATCAAATTGATTTTCATTTAACCGGTTTCGAAGCATTCGTTTAAGCTCATCTTTCTTACCATTTTCTTCCAATTTTCGCATTGCTTGGTGTCTAACCTCGTCAATCATTGGGTCAATCTTGTCTTTTAAATCCATATCTGAATGGGAAAATGAGATCTGGTAAATCAAGAATAAAATATATTAACTGAGTTGGCAGATTGGTTTAACGAAAGAGTAAAAGCTAGGTAACAATTAATTTTCAATATCACTACAAGTTTTCAGGTGAATTCACTGCTAAATGCAAGAAAAAATGTGAACATTGTCAATAAATACTTCAGATGGCGCCGAATATGAATACCGGGAAATTTGAATTTGATTTTTTTTAAATAATTTACGATACGCCTTTTCTTGACCATTTTTTCTGTCCAAAAATGGTGCCAATCAAAGTTTCAGGCAAAAGATTATTTTTCAAGCGTAAGATTTAATTGATTACATTCATACAAAAAAAGAATATCAAAAGATTGTACAAGTTGATTTCATCTTTTAAAAACAATCGATGTTATCCAACTTTCATCTATTAATGGATCAGCTAAATAGATCAATATCATGAAGACAATTAAAGTTTTTTTGTGACCAAGCGGCCTCTAAAAATTTCAATCCGTACTTAAATCCATTTAAGCGTCCTATTGAACCGTCGTGATTGGTACAAATTAAAATTATTGGATTGTTGATAAACAGTCTTATTACAACCCAGTGAACCGTTTCCTTTTCCCTCGCTTCTTGAATTATTTATTTTGAAGCAAGTGATATTCAAACGTTTTTATGAATTTTGCCAACTGTGATTAAATGGTCTTTTTCAGCATTTTGGTTGTATTAACATAAACCATGGTGTATTATCAACCGGCGAAATATTGGAGAATGGAAGCACTTTTGTGTTATATTAGTACAAGTGAAGTAAATATAGTAAAGCTTGATGATTGTTTTGTTTATATTTTACAACTAATGTGTTGCACCGTGTTATGATCACTCCATTTATATTTCAATAGAAATTCAACTGTAACTGAATCACTTGTAGTACATTTATGTGATTTTTTGAACCGCTTGCATCGCTATGTGGTTTTTTGAGCCGTTTGCGTCTCTTTCTAATTTTTTGCCAAGACCATCAGTGATCTCTCTTATTAACAATGGATCCAGATTGTTTGCCAACATGTACATCAAAAACCAATCACCAATATTTCCTCTGGCACAAATTAGTCGAAGGCATTTTGTCTTTGATAGTCGACATCGAGATTTGAGAAAATATGGACGAAGAGAAAAACAGATGACAATGAAGAGTCGAAAGAGGATTAACAAAACAGTCAAGATTAATAGTATGGAGTACCAGAACCAAAGGAAAAGGTAAATCTTCTCGTTAACCACATTCAATGGCAACATACACAGAATATCATAAGTGGATATGTCCCCAGAATCACCATACTTTTGGAAGCGGCACTTGGTCATCCGGGGGAACATTCGAATCATTGGATTAACCAGGGAAGTCCGATTCTCTGAAAGTATATAAGACACAGTAAGTGGTCCATAGTCGATAAATTCACCGTCGAAAAACCAATCAGTGAAATACAACTGGCAGATGACATTGGCTAGGCACAAAGCTTCACAAAAGAAATATTTACATGCATACAGCCGGTGATGACCAAAATGTCGGTAAAAATAGTCTAAAATGATTTTCCGCTTGTGGCCCTTTTCTTCATCTGTGATTAATGCAATCTGCATACCAAGAGAGATGGTTTTAATTAACCCACCTTCCCACAATTTCCACAGGTAATATGGAAAGTAAAAGAGGAGACCTTGGAAGAAGAGTGTAAAAGTTACCCACTGGTAATAGGTTTGCCATTTTCGGTTACCAGTGTAACCCTGCGAATTTCGGATCCAGGGGTGAGCCGTTTCACCATAGCTTGCTCGCTGGTTTATAGATAAATAGGAAGTTGTTGGTGCCGAAGAAACTTGCTTTGCTGTCTGTTTTGGCTCAGGAATGATGAAAGTTGATTGGATCCAGCAATAGGTGTTTATCATTGTTTTGGGTAAATTATTGGTTTCCATACAATGGATTGGTTCACCAACATATTGACGACCAGATAAAAGGATGCTAAAAGCAATCAATATAACTGAAGTAAAAAGCCAGTGTAATCGAAAGATGGCATTATCAATGTGAACAGTTCGTCGTTTGGTTACCCTTTTCAAACCAATAAATAAGTCCAGCATAATTATGTGTTGCACCCTGAAACCAGACTGCTCTCATTATACTATAATTGGAAGATAAAACAAAATCGAGTCAGTTACAACATTTACATTTCTTCATTACATCATGGGACATTTCCAATCATCACAATTCAACTATTTTTGTTATTCAAGCGTCCAATATTTCAACAAAAATAACCTGTTCATGGTTTCCACCTTTTTCACTTCAACATACGCTGAACAAAGCATTTTCACCCACAGATACAGAATTCTTTCCATCTCTAACAACATCATTATCATCTGTAACCTTGGTCGACCCAATTACCTTAATTCATGTAACTTTTTTTCCTGGTTCATTTCCTTCCTTCTTTTGGCTGCACAACCATAAATAAGATTTACGTCTTATCACACCAGATATTCAAATTTTCTGTACTGATGAAACAATATGGATTGGAATATCCTCAATTTCATACAAGATTACTAACAACAACAACAACAAAATGATACGTTCAAAGTCAAGTTCACCCGATCAACTGATTATCTTTGATTTAAGAGAAACTCGTGATAAATGGTAAACACTTATTACGTGTCGCGATGAAAAGTACGCAAACATCGACGATTTACACTTCACACTCATACATTGATAGACAAATACAAGGTTAATTGGCAAAAATAGTAGTCGATTAATGATTTTGGTTTCAAATGTTCCAACCGTGTTCAACCTGATTGACAAATGAAAGCGCACTCAACTAACCATCAACAACCCTTACTGTAATCCCAACCATTACCAAAACAAGTTGTTAATTGAATCAATTCAACCATTCAGCTAATTAATTTTACCATAAATAGCATGTTTATATCAACTTTTAACCAAAAATCAACACAATATTACTCATCATAATTTGGAGAATAATTAAAAGGGTAAAGATTGGAAGCACCAAGGAAATTTAAAACTAATGAATTCTTAAATCGTGATGTTTACTCTCTCATGTAAATAGCTCATGATTATTTGGAAACACAAGATAATATCAGCTAAAGAAATGTTCGCATTTGTTTCATCTCATTTCCTTGTTAACAACAAAAACAATAACAACAGCAGCGAGAAAAATAAACGGGAAAAGAATAAGAATCCAAACAAATCATAGGAAGATGATGAAAAATATAATAAACTCGCAGCTTTTTTCCGCCATAAAGCAAAGGAAAAAAGTCTAATTTTAGTTCTGACTACCCAGCTTCGTAATAAACATTCATCGTCTTTATCTTCATGTCTTTTCGAGCATAAATATCTTCTCAGGAATATGGGACACAATGTGAGAGTGCAAAAACTTTCCTGAGAATCCATCAATCTTAAAAACTCAACTTTATCAAGAAAAATCATTTCCATGTCAAAAGGAAAAAGTAAAGACAAAAATTAAGTTACTAGTTGATGGTTGGAACTAAAATTACGGAAATATTTCCACTGAAATTGATTTTCTCAGTCATTTTAAATTTATTTCATTTTAAAACTTACGTATTAACCAACATAAGTCATTCATTTACAACTAAATTTGTAAGTCAGACTAATCAAACCGATTGTAACATATTGACTCTTTGTTACTACGCATTTGTCACCAAACATGAACTTCTCAATTAGCGACAGTTGTTAAGATTGCAATCTACTTATTCTGAAATCGGAGTCTCAACAGCTGGCTTAATCATTCCAAATCTATTTGCATATAAAATTTTTGCTGTTGGATGGATTGGCAACAAATTGCATGCTTCTTCATATTTAGTACAGTGATGAGCACTTATCAAGTGATGATTGGAGAAAAAGAATGAATTGATAATCCAATTGCTCATCTATATCTTTTGTTCTGGTCGATGATAGCTGATCAGACAAAAGGGTAATGTCAATATTTCAATGTTGATAATAGGAAAAAAGTCCAATAACCTTTAAAGATACTGTTAATTGTTGCTGACTTGGAAATTTTCTGCGGCTGTCATTGAAGTTAACATAATGGATGAAAGTTGATTGAGCTTTTCATTCAGTGCAACTTTAAAGTTGAATCAAAAATGAAAATGTGCTCAATTTAATCAGTATTAATCTGTTGGCGATCAGTAGACTTTTCAAGTTTTGCCAAACATCTGATCATTATACAGTTCTATGCGAATTGTAAAATATAAAAGTGAAATGCAAATCTAAGATGACTTTAAATCTATTTGCGTTTTTTATCAACAAACAAGTCTAACAATAATATAAAGGAGTTCAATTTTAAATGGCTTGAACAATCAAATATTGGACGATCGAATTTAATTTTGTCCATTTCTCTATTGTCTAGTTTCTCTGAAAACTAATTATTACCGAGATGGCGACACCTGAAAATTAACTTAAGTCTGGCCCTGTTTTGTTAACTTAACTCTAACCACTACTGTATTTGCGTTTTTTATCAACAAACAAGTCAAACAATATTATAAAAGAGTTCAATTTTAAATGGCTTGAATAATCAAATATTGGACGTGCTTTTAATTTGGATGATGCTTGGAAGTTCGATAAAGGATTCAAAATAATTTACTTACGGTTAGCTGATTGGTAAAGAGATTGGGCGATCATTTTGCAAAGAATTGAAAACAATGTTGACGCATTAAGAATCGTATTGAAAGCAAACAATCCAAGAAGATATATTAATAATTGTAAATGATTTGGTCAACTCAAGTGAATTAACCCATTGTGATGATGAGAAACGTTTCAAAAGCTGAAGTAAACGATGGCAACTGCAAGAAACCTCAAATTCAGGGAAAAGCAAGTGAACAAATTATAAAAGAAATGATTAAATGTAAAAGTTGCTAAAAAATAAGACAAAAAAGTTTTACTGGTTCCATGTGATTTTTTGGTGAATCACAATCATCTGAGATTCTGTACAGGCAAAAGAACGAAAATCTGAAAGAGAGGAGAAAGAAAGAAGAGAGGAGGATCTTCTCGTCTTTACTTTCCACCCTTAACATGATCATCATCATACTAGGAGTAAATGTCTGTAAATAAAAGGGCTCAGGGAACTGGAAATGAATATTATTTTATCTCACTTCACCAGAAGAAAGGCTAATGTTCGAGAAAGATGAAAATGAACGCAAGAAGTTGGAGAAAGAGCAATTTAAGCTGACGATAAAGGTATTGTATTATGGAGAAGCGAAAGATTATATCAATGAGTTAGACAAGCGAGGAAACAAGCGAGGAAAGACTTATTTGGTGTAACTGTGGCTAATCTCACGAAAAATTATCTTAAAATAGATTTTCATATTTTCCAAAAAATGTTTTCTCTAAAATTATGTTATTGTTTAATTTTAATTGTTATTTTGTTAACCGTGACCCTTTAAATTGACCATTTTTACAATATTGTGCTGTAAATATCTGTAACTGTTAATGTTCATCTAGTCTTGTTTGAATGTTCAATGATAAAATTTATAAATAATGTTTCTTATTTAGTCAGCTAAAGCTAAATAAAGATTCCATCATCTCATATATTTAACTGTTATGATTATGGTTATATTTAGATGATATAAATTGTTTGATTTTGTTAATAGCCTTATCTTTCAATCCGATTATTTGTCATCATAATCTAGAATTACATATTCAGTCCATGATTAGGGTAAAAATGATATCACTCCAACTGTTTGTGCAATTCGTTTGGCCATCATCTTCATTGGTCTGAATTGACAGAATCTGCAGCTAGCCGTTAATTTTTCGTTGCAAAGATATAAATTTGAAATCACAAACTCCTAAAAATAACTTTGATCATAAACTGACAAGGAATGCATGGTTGGTCCTACGACAATTTTGAATTTTGACACCCTGTAACTTTGAAACAAAGAATTTCCGAAACGAAAGACTTTACAAAGGGTCATATCTGATCCATTAGAATATTTTAAGCCCAAAAAAAATTCAAACTTGTCGTAGGACCAACCATGCATCCCTTGTGAGATTCACAGAGCACTGTGTCACAGAGGTAAGTTATCAACAGATATTAATAGAATCAGTAGATGAGACTTTAATTGTAAGTTATTGAATCGAAGATATTTATGGTTGAGGTCTGAAGAGAAGGCTAAATGTTTTTTAGAGTGAACTGAGTTAATATGAATCACTAGCGAATGACACTTTACAAATGAATAAGGAACTGAAAACATTACAACCGAAGTTTTGGTATAGAGGTTACTAGTAATATAAATGTATTTGCAAATGAAAACTATTTTATGGCAACAAACTGTGTTAATAAACCTAACTATTGGTTCAAGTCAAAGAATTTTGAAGAAAATAAATTGTCATTTCCAACTAATGTAAAAATTAACCAAATTGTGAGCCAATTAATTGACTGAAGATTCATTGATTCTTCAAATACAATCACCATTGACCATTGCTCTTAACTAAAGTTTGAAATAAACTACGATTTTCCACATTTGTACTTGCAGCAAAGTTGGAAACATATGGATAACAATGATTACCCGATTGTCTCAAATTGCCATCAGACAATAATTGAGTTTATAATTTAGTGTCAATGTTAAATCATTTTTGACATGTTTTTGATTGAGGATTAAAAATGATGAACTGATGTATTTGAGTTAGTTTGATGATCATTTAAATAGAGGAGAATCGTCCTAGAGGAAAATTTTACTATAAAATCGCCAGTTTTCATGAGTTTGCTTCCAGAAAAAAACGGTTATTCAAAATCAATTTAATACGCTTTTATTATTCAAGTATCTTTTTGGGAATAAAGTATACAACTTCCGATACTATGCTTAATTTTAAGTTGTTATTTGTAACAGTTTTACTAATCAGTTGCTTTGTTATCCAAGGATATGGTCAAGATGCATCAAGTGAAGTCAACAATCGAGACAATCCATCAAGTGTACTTCGCAGTCGACGGTCAGCGGCCAGTGAAGCACCACTTGGCGGTTTCCTAGAGCAACTATTAGAATTGCTTCAGTTAAAACAGGTGCTTCCAGAGTTACTAAAAACTTTAGGACTTCAAAGTTTGGTTGGTTCAGTTTTAGGAGGATGACCTAATGGGCTGCTTGTTCAAGGATAAATTGAAATCGATGTACCTTTACATGTCCAATGATAATCCTTTGAATGATATGAATGATTCGACTGAACCAATTGTGAAGAATATCATTGTTATGTCAATACGTGTATTTGTTTATTGAGTCAAATAAATTTCTCTCAAGTATCTCGAGGATCGATTTTAAATGTTGATTAAATAAAGCAATTACAGATTGATTACAACTAGCGAATGATTTAGTCATTGCAGGATGATGATCATGATGAACAGAATCCAAGTCTAGTTGTTAAAACCCAACGACTTGTTATAGTCAAACCATGTTTAGATCGAACTCGCTATTCAAAATCAAAATGAGGTGCCATTGAAACCATGAAAAGAACCATTTATTAATAATATTTTTAACTTCAATCACTTTTTGTACAGTTATGGAACCGATTTTTCACCAAATTTATCATGTAACTTTGGTGGGCAACCAAAATATTAAATTATTTAAAGAGACTAGATTTTCTGTTTTTGTACAACAATTAACTTCAATTTTCGGTCAAAGCTGTCGCTTTCAGCAATGGTATCATTTTAAATATCGATTGAACAAAGCAATTGCAGATCAATTTCAACAAATTATGATTTAGTCCTTGCATGATGAATGTCAAGTTGTGATTCGAGTTGAGCTCTAAACAATAAAAACAGCTTCGTCCTGATCAAATTCAGATAGCTTTAAATGGATAGATGATATCAAATTGTCCATTGAAATAAGACCATTGAGAATAAGAATCGTGCTTTCAGAAAGCATCTTTCAAATTGAGATTGAATAAAGGTATTAGGACATTAAATAGTAACCCAGATCATCTTCTCGTCACTCGTAAGTCACAATATGGTAGAAAAACGTCGCAAGTCTATAGTTTTCTACTTTTGGTGAGTTTGATGTTTTTAAATAAACAGCTCGTGTTAACATTCAAACCAATTGTCAATCATGCACTGAGCTGCCATTTCAATCAATCAACTAAGAATAGAGACATTTATTGTTTATTTGGAACTGATGGAACTGATTCTATGCTAATTTTTAGCATAATTTTCCTTCACATTTGTTTTTCTTGGCAACTGTTGAAATCATAGGCGATTTTTGATATAATTAAAAGAGATGGATAGCAATCAGTTTAATATTTCTGTATTATGAGAGTTCACTCTCCCACTTATTCAATCGCTATAACCGGTAAGACAGCAGTTAATGTTTTAAATGTAGATTTTAGATGAAATTGCGTAGATTTTGTGTTCGAAAATAATAAACTGATGTATTATTTGAGTTAATTTGCATTTGATGGCCACCTGAACAATCATTTGAACAGAAACGTAATCGTGGAAAACTGTAGCATAAAATCGGAAGTCTTCCAGAGTTTCCAAGTTTCTGCTTCAAGAAACAATTTTCATCTAAAGTCGTTTCATTTTGTGTTTCTTCACTCTAAGTATCATTTTGTGGAATAAAACAAATAGTTAATTGTTGCAATCATGTTTAATTTTAAAGTTACATTTTTAGTCTTTCCTTTAATCATCAGTTGTCTAGTTATCCAAGGGAACGGTCAAGTTGCTGACAGCGCAGCAAGTGCACAAAATGGCTCAGCAGCTGCAGCAGCATCGTCATCGTCATCATCAACATCATCAAAATCATCAAAATCATCATCAGAATCCGATGGTAAGGGTATTTCAAACCAAAATTCAAACGCTAATACTAATGCTGCTTCAAATGGTAATTCAAACTCCAATCAAAACGCTAACCAAAAGGCTAACTCGAACACTAACGCCGATTCAAATGGTGGCTCAAACTCAAACGAAAATTCAAGCAGTAACACTAACACAGTTACTAACACAAACACTAACGCTAACTCAAATGGTAATTCAAATATGAATTCAAATAATAATTCAAACACCAACGCAAATGCCAACGCAAACGCAAACGGCAACTCAAACTCAAATTCAAACGCAAATGCCAACGCAAACGCAAACGGCAACTCAAACTCAAATTCAAACGCAAATGCCAACGCAAACGCTAATTCAAACGGTTATTCGAGCGCTAATGCAACCTCTAATTCAAATGGTGGTCCAAAGAAGTATCCAGCTTGTCCTGCCAAGCCAAATGGATCGGATCGTTATGGCCCATCACGTATACTTCTCAGTCGATATGAAAATGGCTATGGTGGTTACACTGGAGATTTGAAGGACCAAGCCCCCAAAAAATCACCTTTAAGAGAGACTTTGAATCAAGGTGCTCGATTGCTCTGTCTTCTTGCCGAAATTGGTGCAAATTTAATTGCTGATTATGCTGATGCGGGCCTTTCTGACATGGATCTTTCAAAAATGGGTCTTCCTAATATGGACTTTCTCAGCATGGGATGAGCATTTCTCCGTAAAAAACAAACCAGAAAATTCAATTGATGTCCCCTTATCCCCAATCATAACCTTTTGGTAACTGGGCCAATTATGAAGAATAGAAAGCAATTTGTTGATGATACATGCATTCTCGAAAGAAGTTAATTCCTCTCTGTGTATTTTAAAGACTTATTAAAAACAATTAAAATTAATCCAAACTACTTTTAATTTAATTCAGTATAATGAATAATGGTACTTGTGCTTTGTACAATACATTACCAATGCATGTAGTGTAATAAATATTAATAACTACGTATGAATTTAGCTTTATGATTAGTTGTAGTAATAGTTATAAAAGTGTTATTAATTGTGTTTAAGTGCAAGATTGAAGTTATCAAAGTGGATTTAATAAGAAAAGTACATGTTAAATGTATGAATGCTTTATGCATGGTTGTTACTCATAAAAAGACACAATTGTCACATTTATAAACAAACCGACACAAATGGGTAAAAACGTGTAAGAATTGATTTCTTTCAAATTTAGTTTCATTTAAGATTGGTTGGTTTGTAGGTACATAAGAACTGAGTCTATTTTAGCAATTTGAAATATCTCTGATGTAAAGTTTTCGAGGAAATCGAGGTCAAAGTTGAGACTTCGATTACTTTTTGTGCAATAAAGGAAGCGAATTTTATCTTGAAACTTCATTTTACTGATGTGTATGTTGGTGATCAATCATAAAATTTACTTATTTCAAGAAATATAACTTTTCTTTTTCTGTAAAACAGATCACTTCGATTTACATTTAAAGCTGTCGCATTCGGTGATCGTAATAGCTAGAGACATGAAACTTATTATTTGTCTACAAATATTGTGGGTACACATCATGGATTAAATAAGTTTAACAACTTGACACCAGTTTTCTTGATTTTGGCCATTGTCCGTAAAACTTTCAGCCTCGATATTTCGAGAATGGCATCAGTTACAATGATCATTGTTGCACCAATTTGATTCTTAACTAATTAATAATTCAATCCAACTTAACAACTTTCCTTTAACACATTCGGGTTATGAATTTTAGGCTGTAAATGCACAGGCAAAAACTTATTTAACAAAAGAAACTCATCTTAACCCATTTCTTGGTAAATAAACCAATTTTCTGGTTAAACTTATAAATGAAATGCAAAAAGTACTGCAAAATGCTCGAAAATTTGAGTAAAGAGTTGAGACTTGCTGGATTTGTAGGGAACTAAGAACTAAGTCCATTGATGCTATTAAATAGTTCATACGATGGGCAGTTGCCACGAAAATCGAGGTCAAAGTTGAGACTTCGATCGACTTTTATTAAGCCATGGAAGCATATCTTTTTATAAAACTCATTCCGCTGATGTAAAATTTGATGATCAACAAGAAAATGTAATAATTTTGAGAGAAAAATCTTCTACTCTTTTGCAAAACAGATCACTTCGATTTACATTTAAAGCTGTCGCATTTGGTGATCGTAATAGTTAGAAACATGAAACTCATTATCTAACGATAAAATTTGACGGTACAAATCAACAACTAAACACTTTTTTCAACACATCGACAGTTCTCTTGTTTTTGGCCGTTAACCCAAAAACTTTGAGCCTGAATATTTCGAGAATGGCATCAGTTACAATCATCGTATTTTCACGAAACATTAGATTTCATTACTGTCTATCATATATTGAAACAATAAATTATTAAAGATCCTACAGAAAGAGTTATAGCAATGTCTTTCTTAGGTTTTGAGATTTGAGAATTGATTTATAAATGTAAATGGTTACTAAACACAAGTCTTTTGATGTAGCGGAATATCATTATCAGATGAGTTATCTTAGATTTTTTCCAGTATTTATCCACATTATGTTTTTTTCCTAACAAAATCTAACGAATGGTCAAAGAATAATGATTGTAGGTGCTATCATTCTCGAAATATTCAGACTCAAAGTTTTTGGGTTAGTGGCCAAAAACAAGAGAACTGTCGATGTGTTGAAAAAAGTGTTTAGTTGTTGATTTGTACCGTCAAGTTTTATCGTTAAATAACGAGTTTCATGTTTCTAACTATTACGATCACCAAATGCGACAGCTTTAAATGTAAATCGAAGTGATCTGTTTTACAAAAGAGTAGAAGATTTTTCTCTCGAAATTATTGCATTTTCTTGTTGATCATCAAATTTTACATCAGCGGAATGAGTTTTATGAAAAGATATGCTTCCATAGCGTAATAAAAGGCGGTCGAAGTCTCAACTTTGACCTCGATTTTCGTGGCAACTGCCCATCGTATGAACTATTTAATAGCATCAATGGACTTAGTTCTTAGTTCCCTACAAACCCAGCAAGTCTCAACTCTTTACTCAATTTTGCCAGCCTTGTGCAGTACTTTTTGCATTTCATTTATAAGTTTAACCAGAAAATTGGTTTATTTAACAAGAAATGGGTTTAGATGAGTTTCTTTTGTTAAATAAGTTTGTGCCTGTGCATTTACAGCCTAAAATTCATAACCCGAATGTGTTAAAGGAAAGTTGTTAAGTTGGATTGAATTATTAGTTAGTTAAGAATCAAATTGGTGCAACAATGATCATTGTAACTGATGCCATTCTCGAAATATCGAGGCTCAAAGTTTTAAGGCCAATGGCCAAAATCAAGAAAACTGGTGTCAAGTTGTTAAACTTATTTAATCCATGATGTGTACCCACAATATTTGTAGACAAATAATAAGTTTCATGTCTCTAGCTATTACGATCACCGAATGCGACAGCTTTAAATGTAAATCGAAGTGATCCATTTTACAGAAAAAGAAAAGTTATATTTCTTGAAATGAGTAAATTTTATGATTGATCACTAACATACACATCAGTTAAATAAAGTTTTAAGACAAAATTCGCTTCCTTTATTGCACAAAAAGTAATCGAAGTCTCAACTTTGACCTCGATTTTCTCGAAAAATTTTCATCAGAGGTATTTTTAAATCGCGAAAATAGACTCATTTCTTATGTCCCTACAAATCAACTAAATTTGAAAGAAATCAATTTTTTATCCGTTTTTATCCATGTGTGTCGATTTGTTTATAAATGAGACATTTTTGTCTTTTTATGGGTAACAATCTTTATGCATGCTTTTATATTACTTATTGCTAATAGAGTGATGTTTATTGTAACAAAAAGACGGGAATAAAGAATTGTAAAGTTACTTTTTAGTAAATCAACTAATCTTGATAGTTTGTTCAGCCCTTCATTTTGAATTGCAATGAAAAATAGGTTAGTCATAGAATTAAATTTATTTTAAATTTTGTATTGTTCACCTGTGCAATTGTGAAGAAAATAAAATAATCAATTACTGAAAAACAACTGTCTATCTTTATTTTATGGGATTTTTTCGATTTTTTAAATTTTATCAACTTAAAAAAGGGAAGCCACATTTATTTTCAAAACAAAGGAACATGTTGCATTAAATTTTATCATTAGATTACAATTTATTTTGTCTGTTTTAATTTGTATCATTCATTGATAGTCAAAAATAATATAACATTTATTATTTTCCAATGTTTAAATAAAATTGAAATTAGGCGCCCAAAAATCTCATTGGTTTTTGTTCACGTATGTTGCTGTTCAGTAGGTTTGATAAAATCAGTAAGGAAAACAATCCTATTCCTTGGAGTGACCTTAAACAAAACAAACAAAAATAAATTAAATAATAAAGTGGAAAAATTAATATTGTTTAATTATGTTACGTTCGGTAGTTAACCAATCCTTTTACCGTCGACTACTTGCTAGTTCTGTGAAAAATGAGTCTGGTTTTGTGCGATCATTTGCATCTAAAAGTGAAGAGAGGAAACAAGCTTCAACTGCTTCTCCAGCTACAAAAGAATCAAGTAAACCTCAGCCTGAAATGATTGAAATATTTATTGATGATAAACCCTATCAGGTTGAAAAAGGTATCACTATTTTGGAAGCTTGTACAGTGGCTGGTGTCGAGGTACCTCGCTTTTGTTATCATGAGAGACTCAGTATAGCCGGTAACTGTCGTATGTGTCTCGTTGAAGTTGAAAAGTCTATTAAGCCTGTTGCCAGCTGTGCTATGCCTGTGATGATGCCTGGTATGAGAGTTAAAACTAATTCACCAGCAGCTAAGAAAGCCCGTGAAGGTGTCATGGAATTTCTATTGTTAAATCATCCACTGGATTGTCCAATTTGTGATCAAGGAGGAGAATGTGATCTTCAAGATCAATCAATGGCTTATGGAACCGATAGATCTCGGTTATTGATTGCAGTTGGTTAGCATTTATTCCAAGTTATTTTTGCATTTACAATTTATTCTGGATATTAAGAAACTTCTTGGCAATTTTTCCAGCACGTGCTGAAATCAGAGTTTAAAAAAACAGGGACCAATCTGCGAAACTAAAAATGGAAACATTTTGATGTAGCTAAACTGAACCTCAAGTCAATAAGATTCTTTCACAATTTACATAGTTGCAATTTGAGTCAGAATCTACTTTCACTTTATTTTGAAACATTAACTTAATTAGCTCCTGGACTAATTTAGTATGATTTTGCAGAAATCTCCAAATCTAGATTTCGACTTAAGACCTGGGAAAATTTGTCGTCTTGAAATGACCCGTAATTCTTATGATCCAGTATTATTTGATGTTTCAAACATGCTTAATGCTTTTTTCTACTTTTTTAGATGAAAAGAGAGCTGTTGAAGACAAAGATATTGGTCCATTGGTCAAAACAATAATGAATCGATGTATTCACTGCACTCGATGTGTACGTTTCATGAACGAAATTGCTGGTGTCAGTGATTTAGGTACCACAGGAAGAGGAAGTGATATGCAGATTGGAACTTATCTTGAAAATAATGTTCTAGCAACTGAATTGAGTGGAAACATTGTTGATTTATGTCCTGTTGGAGCCCTTACCTCGAAGCCTTACACTTTCACAGCTCGACCATGGGAATTACGACGTTTTGATTCTATAGATGTAATGGATGCTGTTGGATCTAATATAAGTGTTTGCCAAAGAGGTGGAGATTTGTTGAGGGTTATACCGCGAGCTAATGACGATGTAAATGAAGAATGGTTAGGTGATAAATCTAGGCATGCACCAGTCGACGGTCTGAAGAATCAACGTCTAACTGTACCCTTAGTTCGTCCTTCTCGAGGTTCTCCTTTGCAACAATGTGACTGGGAAGATGCGCTTCTAACTGTTAGTCAAGTTTTCAATAAGATTCCCCCAGAACGTATAGAAATTATTGCTGGACCTATGATTGATGCAGAAACTTTGGTTGCTATCAAAGATCTTAGTTCAAGTATGACCTGCAATAACCATTACGTTCATGTAGATCGCAATGTAGAGCCAAGCTGCATACCATCAGCTGAAGATTGTAAATTCCGATCAAACTACCTTTTCAATACAACTATTGCCGGAA
>NW_015449931.1:6725949-6747248 GCF_000239435.1 Tetranychus urticae
TCGTCTACATCAGTTTAGTGTTCAATAACTAGTTCAATGAGTATTCAACAATGAAATTGAATATTCCCTTCAACGGCTCTTTGAGATTAATCTATCATGATCGAATAGATCAAGACATATTTGATACGTTTAAAGCTTTTGGATCAATTGTGTTTGGAAAAGTACCAATTGAGTGGATTGTAGGTGACCGCGATCAGAATGACACTTGTCATTCAGCCATTTGTTCAACACCTTTTCTCCAGTCAATTCAATCTGGCCTCAGTGATGCTTCATTCCCTGCTGAGGCAATGGATCAGTTTTCATTGGTTCCAGAAAACATGAGTTTCAGTTCAATGATTGACACTCAGGGCTGTGGGTTTGTCAACCTTTACACGGAAACTTCAGTTAAGTCGAAATATCTCGGAATCTTGACCAGCTTTCAAGTAATCCACCTCAATGTTTACATTTTAATTGGTTTCTTGTTCGCCCTCGGAGTTTACATTTATTCAGTTCGTAAGAAAAGTTTACCTTGGCCTTTCAAGGGTATAACAAAACAGCTTATTGATGGAAAATTTGGGTTCACAATTTTGGTCACTTGTTATTTGGCCGTCTACCACGTCTACGAATTATTGTCTTCTACATTTACGACCAACTATTCAATTCAATCTCGAGATGCACCCTTGCTTTATTTGGATGATCTCAACAAGTCAACTCAATCTGTAGTTAGCATTCAATATTCGTACTGTACTCTTAATATGAAGGATAATACAGTTTCGTCACAGAATATTAAAACAGCTGATTCTGCGGAATTTTTCAGCTATATTCATGACCATTTATTCGATGATAGAATCGTCCTTTTTGAAACGGTACAGGCGATTAAGAGTTGCATAAGAATATTTTGCAACTTCATGATCAACGTCAAGAAAAATGCCAACTTTTATATTCATGCTAGCAATCAGCGTTATTTCAATACTGCACGTTTACTGGTTTATCACAAGTTCCTCGAGAAAAGCAAGAAAGTTTTCTTACAAAGGGCAGCGTATTCTTGCGTTGAGATGGGTTTTTGTCTGGACGGACTTGATCAGGCAATCAGAATGGTTTTGGAGAAAAGAATAACAATTTATAAAACTTGTGCTCAGTGCAAACGCTACGAACAAATCGAAAGCTATCCAATGGCATATCATCCGATTGCATTCATTACGATTAAAGATGCACTCTATCTTTCTGTTCTTCTAATGGCCCTTTCAAGTTTCGTTTTTCTCATCGAATTAATCCGATCATCTAATCGCAATAGATGGTATAATATCAGCGAAATCAAGACATTTTCGTTGAGAAAGCTTGAGACCACTTGAAGTTGCAATGATTTCCAGTAACGCCATATTAAAATCACTTGGAAACTCACATACTTTTTTACTAATCCAGTAGTGATTTGGAAGACCTTTCATTGGTATAATTGACCAACTGCTTCGTTGAATTGACATGTAAAAGTTCTTGATAAGCATTAAAATTGAAAATTTTATTTTGTGTGAACACTTTTTAAGCTTCGGTTACTCTCAAAAAAAAGCTTGACGATATTAGGTTGTCTGTAGCAACAATGACTATTTTTGATCTAGAAATAGATTAACATACTAATGATTTACTATTCGAAGCGTAAAGACTTTAATCGTCTAGTAATTTGATCACAAACATTGCAAATGGGAAATTGACACTTTTAAGCGTATTTAAAGCCCAATACATCGACAAACTATTGAATTTGCCTATTTTCACTTATTTTTATGTGCAAATAATTGTCACTAAACAGACAAAATGACAATTTCGATATTGATTTTCGATCGATTCTGACTTTTAAAAACTGCTCATTAGACATTTAATTTGTTTTTGTTAAAGATCTAATAATGTAAAAGATTTTAATACAAAACCTTGTTAATCAATGATGGCAAACATTAAAGGGTGATTTCTTATAGCTTCGTTAAACAGACTTCATTAAGTTAAAAAAGTCTTTCGGTCAAAAACAAATTTCGAAGTTTCTTACGTCGAAATTTAAGCTAGCAGAAATACTCAAAATTTAGGCAATTTTTCAAAAATAAGAGGAGGTAAATGTTTCGGTCGCCTTGAAACTCCAAAGGTTGCTTCGAGCGATAGTTTTATGCTTGGGTCATATCGAACCTGATATCTTTGTAAGATATTCACAAGGTATAAGAACAATTCAACATTAGCTAAGCCTTCACCGAGACAGATCCTTTTACCTCCACTAAAGGGGACCAAATAAGGTGGCTTGATAGCACTGCTTCCATCTTCAGACAAAAATCGATTGGGATCAAATTTTTCTGGTTCAGGCCATAGCTTTGGATCTCGATGAATACTCCATAAATTGAATATTACAATAGTATCTTTGGGAATATTGTATTTACCAATCTTTGTGTCTCTTGAGGCTCTACGAAGTAAATTGACCGCAACAACAGACCCAATGCGCTGAGTTTCATAAAGAAAAGCCATTGTGAAAGGCATTCGATTCCTATCCGTATAAACAGGTTCTCTTTCAAATCCAATAACATCGGCTATTTCAGCTCGTATCTTATCTTGATATTCAAGATTGTAAATCAAATACATCATTGCCCATGATAGTGTACTTGTGACAGTATCGGATCCAGCAGCAAAAAAGCCTGTCAAGTTACGTCTTAAAACTCCCATGCTAAACAATTCATCATTTTTGTCTTTATTTTGACGATTTTTTTGTTCCACCAAGTAACCATCAATGTAATCCTCTATTTCATTTACTCTTGATTCAGATTGATGCATATCGATCTCTTTTTGCAACAAATCTTCAACAGCATGTAAATGCTTGGAGATCACACTTACACGAAACCGTCCAAGAGCAGTCGCTATTTTGACAAGCCAAGGTAAGAATGTAGATAATCCAGCAAATTGGAAAGTTTGGTTAACACGGTCCATGTTCTCATCTAAACCGACTTTGTACGGATCCGAATAGCTGAAGTTGTGACCGAACAACAGGATTGATATATTATTTGATACACTGGGTAATAGTTTCGTGAAAAAGTCAACTTTGCCCTCACCAATGGTTGGTAAAAATTGTTTGATTTCCCTTCTTATAGCCTCTTCCATTTTACTCGTACCAAGGCCAAGATCACGAAGTACATGCAAAGAAACACGTCTATGAAAGCGCCAATCATCCCCAGACATCTCAGCGAAAGACGGATATTTGATTATTCCTTCAAAAAACAGTTCATGGGGCTTAGCGAGTAGAGACTCATCAGCAAATGCTAACTTAAGATGATCCCAATCACAAATAACAACAACATCATGTTGTCCCAACTTTAAACTATAAACTGGTCCATACTTTTTGGATAAAGAATCAAACTGAAGGTAACTTTCGTCCTTAAGGAATGGATAATAACCAACGATTGGAAGTCCCCATGGTCCAGGCGGTAAACGGAATAATCTTTTGATTGTAGTCACAAGAAAATTAAAGACAAATAAAAATATGAGTCCAGTTGTTATACTGTATAAGGGTCGAGAAAAGACAAAATAATCGGTTAAAAACATTTCAATTGACACAAGTGGAGAAGTGAAGTTTAATGACAACAAACCTAGAAACCAAGAAAATCTGGTAACAGTCTAGTTATAGCAAAGAGTACAAGAGTACTTGTGTGTTAGGAAGTACGGATACGGACACAGGGGAGGAGCACTAATTTAACACACAGTTTGATCTAATCACAAAAAAGATGCTCACATGTCTATTTCAATGCATTAATTCATAACAATGGCAATTCTATTGTACATGGATTTTCATACCAACATTAAATGCTTGCATTAGTGTCCAAACAAATTGACGAGCAATCCACTCCAGAATTATCTCTAGCATCTTTCTCAATTGAGTTATTAATCAGCGATTGATATTAAACTTAAAAAGATCCTTTTGATTGGATCCCGATTTAAAAGTCTTGTTATTTGCGCTAGTGTCCGTTTAACTAAACTGTTACCGAAAACCCATGAATACCTAAAACACTGGTTATAACCAAAGATTAATATTAAATAATGTATTAATCTTTGGTTATAATGTTATTGATAAACACCGTTTGATAAGTATCGATTCATTATTTTAGGACAATGCCAATCATTATTTGAAATGTAATTAATCATAAACACTTCACGTGCAAATCAATCTGGTAATGTTTTTTTACCCAATCTTAATCTCTGAATGAGCAAACAATCGGGTAGAAAGCATTATATTTTAATGAATATATTCAGCTACATGACTAGATATTACATGTAGTTTTCTAGAAAATAAAACTCTTACATTTTTATTCAGTTGCTGGACATGTAATAAAGGATCCCTAATAAAGTCTCGGAATGAATTTAAAACACAAATTAACGGCTTTTTTGTAGGGATATTATAAATTTTTTGATAGGAAATAAAAGAATGCACTTTTTTGATTAATTTGATACCAAAAGTTGACTTAATTTCGTGAAAAAATATGCTTAGTAAGGCCGAACGCGATGCTCTTGCAGAAAGAGTTATTTCATTTTATTGTGATTCTGGTGCATTTGATTCTAAAGTGACCTGGCTACACTTTAAGTCTGAAGGAATTCCAAGTTCAACATTTTATGGCATCATAAAAAGGTATAATGAGGAGAAAAGAGTGAAAACAAACTTTTCATCTGGTCGACCGGTCAAAATAATGACCCCCAAAGTTTTAAGAGCGGTGGACAATTTGTATGCCGGAAATCCCTCGATCTCAGAGACTCAAGCTGCTAAAAAGTTAAAATTGAGTGTTTCTACCCTTGGCCATATCAAAAGGAAAAAATTAGGAATGAAAGCAAGGGTGAAAGTGACCAAACCAAAGGCAAGTCCTGAACAACAAGTTCGTTCGGTACAAAACTCCGGAAAACTTTACCGAAAACTTTACCGGAAAAAAGGTACGGTACTTATCATGGACGACGAGACTTATGTCCCTGCCGACCCATCACAAGTACCCGGAAGACATTTTTATACCTGTCGCGATCCTGAAAATGTTTCCATAGAACATAAAATTGCTCAAAAGGCCAAATTCCCGAAGCGGTTTTTGGTATGGCAAGCAATCGATGAGCTTGGCAATGTATCTCGCCCATTCATTTCAGAGTCGACGATGACCGCTGAAATTTATAAAAAACATTGCTTGAAGGCCATTCTTTCAAAATTCATTAAAAAACACCATGAAAATGCACCAGTTTTATTCTGGCCTGACATGGCGACTGTGCATTACTCTAAGCCGGTAATTGCATGGTTAGCGGAAAATAATATCGATTCCGTTGGAAAGGACGAAAACTGTCCAAATTTGCCCCAAGCTCGTCCCATTGAAAAGTTCTGGGCCCTATGCAAAGCTGAATATGCTAAAGAAAAAAATCCGGCCTCAAATCTCGAGGATTTCAAAAAAAGGTGGACGGAAATTTCGAAAAAAGTAGCTAGTGAATCTGGCCTTAATCTAATGAAAGGTGTTCGAGCTAAATTATTGAAAATTTCACAAAATGGAGTTTTTAGTGTATAATAAAGATTATAAGTTCAATTCATTCACTAAACAATCAGATTCTCTGAAAAATTTGCTCTTTATTCATTCCGAGACTTTATTAGGGATCCTTTATTTAATGATTTTAACAGTTATTCAACTTACCAGGGAATCTTTTCTTAATAATTCTGGGTATTTAACGCTTTTCACCAGAAAGAAAACTCACGGTAACTTTCAACATTCAGGTATAGGTAATTGGAAGTCCCCATGATTCAGGTAGTATTGATAAAATGATTTAATTTGTTTTCTTTGAAAATTGTGCACAAATATAAATATGAGCCCAGTTGCTATGCTGTACAATGGCTGAGAAAAGACAAGATAATCGGTTAAAAACATTTCCCTTTTCAAACGAGATTGCGATCTTACGTTTAATGAATTGCAATTGTTAAAAAAGTTTAAATGACCTAATGAATACTGTGCGTGATCCAAGTTTCAAAAAATTTCTTTCTGTTAATCGATAAACCCAATTAAAAATTATATAAATTTCAACATTCTATCGTTTTGCGTTCGCAAGATATTACTGAAATCGGTTGCATGAATCCTTAAAATACAATCATGGTCGAACCAAATAATTCACAGATCCTTTGGTAGGACTTATCATTGTTTTTTATGTCAAATAATGTCAAATGTCCATAAATCAAGTTTCGTTGAGTCAATTTACTTGAATATCCTACCGAATATCTCGCCTGAAGGTAAACAAAGGAGTGATCAAAATCACTAAAACATGGCAAAATCCTTTAATTTTTTTTAATTAGTCTGAGCGAAGCAA
Organism: Tetranychus urticae; assembly: GCF_000239435.1. Next base: position 6,732,262 of record NW_015449931.1, read on the forward strand.
AGACTTATAATTTCCCTCCCTATACTACCAAAATTTCACCTTTTTTAAACATTATCACAGCAACCATCCAACTCACTACATTCAAACTTACGATAGCTGATCACACAAATCTGAAGAATTTCTGAAAGAATTTTTTTCGTGAAAAAAAATGCCCAGCAGGTTTTATAGGCTAAAAAGGGTTTTTTACGAAAATCATCAAGGAGTGCGTAGATTCGCGTTGACGACTTGCGTACTTCCACTGTGTGAACAACACATGGTCTTCTTCACCATCGATACTAAATTTCCGGTTTCGAAACATCCGTTTCCGAAAAAACTGCATAAAAGTCGTTTTTTCTGGAAGTCTGTAACACTTCATTCTACATTTTTGTTCAGTCTTTTTCTTATAAAGCTCTTAATTTTACTATGAAAACTTGAAATAAAAATCGGTTTAGCTGACCAAGTTTATGGTAGAACAAGTAAAACCTATTTTTACGAAAATTTTCAAAACTTTTTTGTTACAACTTTAAACCATTTGCTTACATTAAAAACAGTGATAATAAGTGATGATAAAGGTATTCTATCAATCGGAATTTTCTATGTTATATTGCCATTTAGCATGCGGACTAATCAAATTTCTCAAACCCTCATAATTCAGTCTCCTTATTCCTCTGCACGCTCGCTCAGACTACGCCGCTTCACGGCTGGCCTAGTTATCTGAGATTTTTATCAAGTAGGATTTCAGTGTATTTATCGATTTCTTGAGTTTTCTGATCGATATTTTCGAATGGATATTAAAATGAATTTAGTGAAAATTGAAATATTGATTGAATTTAGACAATGAACATTGATCTCTCCTGATTAAAAACAATTAGAGAATTTTTTTTATTTTCTCAATGATAGACGAATTAAATAAAAAAGTTGTTGACTATTTTATTCTGGTAGTCAACTTGAGCAGTTATCAACAATTGGCAATAGTGATCACGCATTTCAACAAACTTATCATTCAAGTCGAAGCTCTACTGACAATGCTTTGTGTGAATTATTTTAAATTTTAACAACAGTTAAAAGGTATCAAAGTGATCTGCGAAATGAATAACAGTTTTGATATATCGAGTATTTTCATGGTAATTGTCAACAAAAAAAGCCAAAAAAGCCAAAAAAGCAAAAAAAGCTCTTATTTGTTATTGGCAGTCCTTTTATTGCTTACAGCATCAATTGGATCTTTTACCATGTTCAATGCCTATCAAAACATTTTGCCCGCCAAAACTTTGCGTGAAAAAAATGTTTGTGTTTTACAGTTTTTAATTGGAATGGCGATAATCCTTGCATATTTTTCCCTGGTATTTTTATGTGATTGGAAGCGGTGCGTTGAATTTATCGAAATCTGGTCTCAAACTGGCCTACAACATGATCAAGAGATCATCAATTACATCAAAAGTGAACGTAAAAAGTATCGTCTCATCATAACCATTCTTGTTGTCGTTTTTGCAGTTACAGTTGTTTTATTCAATCCAAGGTATGGGCAAAGACTGCACCAAATGAGTGTATATCAATTGATAGCAGTTATAAGCATAAGTTTCAGTTATCCCGCTCTATTCAGTTTAGTTTTTGATTTTCCGCTACAATTTTCACTCATCATTTGCACCGTATTTATCCGTGTTAATCAACGCCTCGAGCATCTGATTGAACATTCAGAATCAATTGATGGCAACATTAAATCGATTCGTTTTATGCACTCTGTTGGTTCACAATTGACTCTAAAAGCTGATCAATTCATTCGCTACTTTACAGCAGTCAATTATTTCATCATGATTTCATTCATGCTGATTAATCTTTATAGCATCATTTTCCTGTCGGAATCACTGTCTGATTATTTTGCTGGAATTGGTTTACAATTTGTTGTCATTTCGATGACTGCAATCTTTACTTATTATGCAATTAAAATAAATCATTTGGCTTCAAAGGGCTTTCATCATGCATATCAACTAACATTTGCTGAAAACTGCCCAAGCAGTTTTGCAGAGGTAAGACTTTTAACCAGCATTTTTAATTCAAATATAATACTATTAAAAGTAGATTAAAAAGATTGCTGATGATATTCATACTTAAATTAGTTATTATAATTACATTAATGATTTATATATTGAAAATATAATCAAATTGGTTTCGATGCTTATTTAAGAAAATTAATTAAGTGTTGATTGGTTAAATCATCTAACAAATTACAAATGCAAAATGATTATGCAAATGATTATTCACAAATGCAAAATCAAAATTTATTTACAGTCAGTTAAATCATTTTATTAATTATTATTCACATGATATTTTAAAATTTTTCAGACTTCATTGCTAATATACAGAATGGGTCGTAATGATATTGGACTTACATTTGCCAATCTATTTACCATCACAGCATCATTCGTCACTTCTCTGGTTACTCTTTGTATAACAATCATTTTGGCCTTTCCAACAATTAAATCACAGTTCTGAAGATAACATCGTAATCAAATAGACAGTCCAGAGTTTGACTAGCCACAACTCTTGAAATGATACTTTTGCACTTCAATATTTACTGTTGCTGTACAAATTAAAACTTCATTTATCATTAATTCGCTGTTCTCTCAACAAATTAGTTTAGTTAGTTTACTGTGTAAATTTTTGTCTATGGCTACTATCCTTGAATTTGCCTTTATCTGAATAATTTGTTTTATTTGCAGTAAAATTTATTATAAAATAAGCCCGATATTTTTGCCATTGATAATCAGAAGAAATTGACAAATTGTTCAACAAAATATTTTATTCTCTTGATATAAAATGAAAATACCCTCAACTTTGGGAAAGAATTACCAATAAATCACAACAGATAAATCATCAAGTAACATATAATCATGAAACTATCAGTTACACTAATATTGATTGAAATGATTATGAAATGAAAACATAAATCATGGATACAAAAAATACTTTGAGTTTGATCTTGTTTTTTGTTACAAGTTGTCCTTTGTTATGTTTTAGTTAAGGTAGGTGGATTTTGTATGCAATAAGATTGTAATAAACAATAAGTAATTATCATCACATGTTGAATAATTAATGGAATTTCAGGTGATAGAATGTTGAATATTATTAATTAAAGTCATCATTGAAAGTGTAAATTGACAGAATCAATGAAATTTAAAGATGCGACTATTGATTTTTTAATCTAGTTCAATCATATTTGTTCCATAAAATATATAATAGATCAAAATGGTCATAGTTAATGTCACAATTAATATAACCATCCGATTTTCACACCTTATAATATGAATGAGATTAAAACGAGATGATCTTCTGACGCCCCTTCGAATGTTAATAAATTGATCACGTGCTAATCTTTAAAACATTTGATTGTTTTCAGATTCTTTTTGTTCGAATAATATTAAAGTAAGTTTTTCAATTGGTTTATTGCATTGAAAATTGAATATTGAAGCTACTATTTGAAGCCAGTTCAACATCAATTGATTAGAAGATGAAAATCGATCACAACTTTTCTTTTTTAATTTGTTTTCTTTACTCAATAAACTCAATTCTTTGTGATGATTTCAAATGCCCTGAAAGGGGTAAAGTTGGTGAATTAAAAGTTCCAAATGTTCTCAATTTGATTGATAAACAAACTGGTTATCATGCTTCTGTTGAAGTAATTAATCCAACTCGAAAAAATTTGGTCCATGATTATTATGATCTACAAAATAAAGTTGGCTTTATTGACTTGGAAGCAACCATTCAAGATAAAATGAATCGACGTTATTATTATCATTCAACAGAGGAAAAGATTGCCGTTCGAGAAAATAAATGTACAAGATTAGACTTAACTCAGAATGAGAAGATTAAATCGATCAAAGATTGGTTCAAACCAAAAGATATTGTCGCTTCTTCAGAGATGTTCAAAGATTTGGTTCATTTGGGACCAACAGTGTTGATGGTTTATGCCAAGAATATTAGTGATAAAGCTTCCTTCATAGGATCCGAATTGATTGAAGGTCGTAGTGTTAATTACTGGTTTTATTGTAGCAACCCTAATGGACCTTACATTGACTTTTACTTTGATGTTAAGACTTCATTGCCTTATCGGTTCTCGTTGTATTATCCTAAATGGATTGAGACTCAGGAGGCGATTTCAATAAACAATACTCGAAATACTCGAACAGTCCAAAAGCAAGTTGATTCCGATTCAAAATATGTATACAACTTTTACATGTTTGAACCGTTGGTCATATCATTAGATGATTCCATTCCGTATCCATTGGGTTATGGATGTGCTCGTAAAGGTACTCTTCCATCTACTCCATTACCAAATTTTGGTCAAGTTAATAAGTTTACAATGGACATGGAAGCGATAATAACCTATCCTAACAGTTACCCTATCAAATCAACTGCTCGAGTAATGAAACGAGGCGATGTTATTTCGTACGAAATCCAAGAAGAAACTGATTTCGTTCGTTCCATTGAAATGCCACCTCCTTTAGGACGATTTGAAGTTGATGAACACACTGGTCGATGCCAGTATTTAACATCAGATTATTCTGATGATGCTACTTTGATCACCCGTTGGCCATTTCATCATGATCGTGGCTTCAATCTATTTTATTATCTGGTAATGAAACCACCTAAAGATCAAGCACTCACTTTCATTGGTGATATACCTTTAGGACCTTTTCGGGTGGAAGAATACAAAGCAACTAACTTCTTCAGAAATGGTATTGCTGCCATTGTTGACTATTATTATACTCAAAATACAAGTAACTCTGTTCCAAGTAAAGTCATATTTACTGAGGATCCAAGCGATTTTTATTCTTATGAAATTCAAGTTGAAGTAACCATAATTAATTACGAAGACGTTTACATTGATTACGAAGATCGATTCGATGTTTCTGGTTGTTATGAAGAACCTGGAAGCTATACTTGGTTTCAAATTCTCTTTTCAAATCCTTCGCTGAGCGAATTCAATTAAGGAATCAACAGAAGAATACTTGACTTCATTCATTCCAATAACTCGCATTGGTGACATTCATGCACAAGAAGTTGATTCTAATGTATATGTTACTGTTAAGCTTTATGATCGAGTACATTTCATTGATGCTTATCGTCGTTCGAATCGATCCACAATTTTGCATCCATCGAATACTTTAAAAAGATCTAAAGTCGAGGACTGTGAACAACTGTGCAGTGCAAATCGTATCTGTAATGATTTTAGTTATTGCGACAATTATGATTGTTCAATTTTCACAAGTTATGATTATTACGCCGAGCGAGTGTACGAACCAGACTGCACATATTATACTAGATCTACAAAGGAGGTTAGTCCATTCGTTAATAAAAATTATTTGTCGACAATGGCACACGTGTTACAACAGATAAAAAATAAAATCTCTGCAGGCGAATTTCGTTCACCCAATATCGGTGCATCTGCTGAAGATTTATTCATTGTGAATGGACCTGAAGAGATTGGCGACATTTCCCAAGAATTACATAGACAAGGTTCCTTTAGACCTTTAAGAGGTGAAGATTTTCCGATCATTAAAACTGATCGCCATTTCAATGAAGCACAATTCAAGATGGAGAAAAGTACTCTTAACGATTGTTTCATGGCTTGTTTGAATGATGATGATTGTAACACACTTTCATATTGTGTTAACCAGAATAAGGAATGTATTCTGAGTGGAGAAACATCGAGTTCATTGAAAGACACACTTGAAGACAAAACAAGTCATGTAGATGGATGTAACATCTATCAAAGTAAATACGTTAAAATATTGATTTGTAGTTCTTTAGCTAATTTCATTGCTCAATTTCAATTTAGAATCATTTATCAATCTATTCCATGAGTATCCTGGAAAAATTCTAGTTGTGGATGCCATCTCAACCACATATGATGTATCAATTGCTGATTGTGCTAGTACATGTGCTCAATCAGAATCATTCAATTGTGAATCATTCGATTACTGTGAAAACAATAATAACCGGTAAGTTGGACTAATAATATCAACCTGAGGATTTTGCCGCCTTTGTCGCTAATGTACTTTATCTAAATATTGACGGTTACTCAAAGCATTAGATTTTATCAGAGTTTGATTGATACAAAGCCAAACTATTTATTTATAAAATTATGAAAACAGACAGCAACAATTTTAAGTGTGACAGATTTGAGAAAATTAATCACTAATTGTATTTGCAGTTCTATAATCTAAATATGATTTCGAATTATATAATAATGAAGTTTCTTTTTTTGTTATTTTTTATTCCCATTCTATCCAGGAATCAATCTCTATGTTTCTTGCATGTTAACCACATTGTGATAGATAAAGCTCATCAAATAAATGCGACAAACTGGAAGTTTGCTGGAGCTGGATGTTCCCACTATTCAAGTAAAATTATTTCTTTAATCCAACCTTTGCTCAAAGTCTGGTTAATGTTTACTAATTATTCAATCTTTTCACTTTTTACAAAAAGTCTGAACTTGATTATGAACATAAAATTGGACTTGCATTGAAAGATGATATGAAAAAATCAATTGTTGGTATCTTTGACCATCTATCATTAGAACACTGTGCTTCCGAATGCAATTCAGATCCTAATTGTTTTACTCTCGAGTTTTGTGAAACAATTGATTATAATCAAATTTCCGATAATAGTGTTTCATTATCGAGTTGTTCATTGACAAACTTGAAACCAAATAATATTAATGATCTTCAACTATTTGAAGAATCAAAAAGCAACAGCAAAATTTGCTCAATTTACATAAATCACAAGAAGATTACTGGAAAGAGTAAAACTGACCCAAAACCATCTGAATTAATAAAACCATCTCCAACTAAATCAAGTAATTTCAATTTAGCAATCGGATTGGGGACAATAATATTTATATTGGCGTTTGCTGGTGGATTCGTTGGATTTAAATTTGCTGCTAAAAGAGGAGTTATTGCATAGACTTATTGATGGCAAATCGACATCAGAGGAAAACTTGTAGACTTTATCAAACTCAAATAGACGCTGAAACTCGTCAAGCCGGGAAAAGGCTTAATTCTCTGAAATAAATACTCTACAAATACCATAATAGATTCAAGTTATAGATCAGGTGCTTATGGTTAAAGTTTAAATTCAATGTGGGTTCAACTCTCCTTGAGGGAAACTTGGTTATATAAAAGAGAGTGAAAAGTTGAAACAAAGTTAAGTTCGAAAAAGTCACATCAAAGTTGGTTTCAAGTTCAAATTATAATACATTGTACTTTGTATCTTTTTAATTAAACAAGAATAAAATTAAAAGTATTGATTTGGTTGTATTTTCCTAATCCTAAAACTTTGGTCGCCAGACTTATCAATTAACCAAACTGCAACTCGAACTCGGTGACAATATTTTGTCTTATCATAGAATTGAGTTAACATCATTTCTCATTATCTTTAGTTAAGAACGGTTCTCACTCAAATTTCTGGCAATAAGTTTCTGAGTTCTAAAGACAATTGTTCACAAAATTTGCTCACCATTAACATCTGACAGTGGACTTGAGCAGTTGCCATCCATCACTAAAATATTGATGATATTAGTGATCATGCATTTCATCAAGCTCTTCATTCATTGCTCCCAATAGATTATTGCTTATTTCAACAACTTCATAAATGTAAAGTGAATAAAAAAGTGATTCACGAAATGAATAACAATATTGATGTATCGAGTATTTTCATGATAATTATCAACAAAAAAGGCAAAAAGGTACATTATGTCTTATTGGCAGTCATTTTGTTACTTACAGCATCAATTGGATCCATTATCATGTTCAATGCCTATGTAAATATTCTAACCGCCAAAACTTTACGTGAAAAGATTTTTTGTGTTTTGCAGTTTTTAATTGGAATTTCAATAATCATTGATTACTTTTTCCTGGTATTTGTATCTGATTGGAAACGATTTGTTGAATTTATCCAAATTTGGACTAAAACTGGTCTACAAGATGATGAAGAGATAATCAATTACATCAAAAGGGAACGTAAAAAATATCGTGTCATTATTTTCGCTCTTGATATTCTTTTCACAACTACAGTCTCTTTATTCAGCCCACAATACGGTCAAAGACTACACCAAATCAGTGTATGTCACTTCGCCACAGTCATTTGCATAAGTTTCACTTACTCTCTTTTATTCAGTTTGGTTAGTGATTTTCCGTTGCAATTTGCACTCATCATTTGCACCGTATTTATCCGTGTTAATCAACGACTCGAGCATCTGATTGAACATCCTGACTCAGTTGACGACAACATTAGATCAATTCGTTTTATGCACTCTGTCGGTTCACAATTGGCTCTAAAAGCCGATCAATTCGTTCGCTACTTTACAGCAGCCAATTATTCCATTATGGTTTCATTTATTCTGATTAATCTTTATAGCATCATTTTCTTGTCAGAATCATTGAATGACTATTTTGCTGGGACTGGTGTACAAGTTGTTGTCACCTCAGTGGCTGCTATGTTCACGTACTATGCAATCAAAATAAATCATTTGGCCTCAAAGGGTTTTCATCATGCATATCAATTGACTTTTATTGCGAACAGCCCAAATCATTTTGCAGAGGTAAGCTTGCTAAGAAATTACAATTATAAATAAATGACTTAATATTTATTTATCTCGACTTGTTAATAACAATGTTGATGAAAAGTTTTATCAACATAATAGTTGACCATTTTTCATTAAAAAAGGGATTGCAATTGATAAAAGTAAGGAAGGTCAACATTACTTATTATGTTTATCTTTAATTTACTTGTTAATAACAATGTTGATATAAATATTGACAGTATGATCAAAATGGTTAAACGCTCGTAAACAACAGGCTTGATCAATTTTAATTCAATATTTGCAAATTAAATAGTGTTGATAGCTTGACTCGACTAAGTATCAAAAAAGTAATAAAAGTCATTATCGATAAATGCAAAGTCAAAATTTATCGGACTGACTATGATTTATAGCTTAAAATAATTGCTAATTATATTGTTCAAATTGTTTGTTAGACTTCTTTACTTGTATACAGAATGGGCCGTAATGATATTGGACTTACATTTGCTAATCTATTTACCATCACAGCATCATTCGTCACTTCTCTGGTTACTCTTTGTATAACATTCATTTTGGCCTTTCCAACAATTCAATGCTGAAGAGGATATCGTGATTGAAGAGACTGTCGCTGTCAAGTTATTAAACAAATCCGTTGTGGTCCGATGAAGTCCTCATTAAACTTTTAGATGAAAGGAAGAGAACCATAATTCATATCAAATCATATTTTCCATCAACGAACACTTTTTTTGTGTATCAGATAATGTTCATGTAAATAAAGGAAACTAGTCACTAGTTGAAACCTCAAAATAACAGTGTTTTGCATAGAATAGTTTCCGATTTGATAATCTCATTTGATTTTTCGCTGAAGATTAAAAATTCGTAATTTAAATGATTGACGGCCAAAATTTAAATTCAACTTGAAAGACATGTAGCACAATTTATAATGAATCAACAATGGAAAGCTGTGTAATTGCTAGCAAGTATTACCAAGAAACCTCTTTAAAAAAAGGCGGAAACTTATTCCCGCACCTAATATTTCCCCTCTTTCTTTAATTACACCCATTCAGTAGCCGCAAATGCCACTCATGCACCTTGGTGATGCATCGCAATTCTTAATCCACTGTTGGGGTGAAATTCTGGACTAATTGATACTCATCGTTCCTTAATAATTCTGGTTTCTTAGAAACATTATTTATAATAATAACTTTCAACCTCTTAATCTTTCATTCATCATCTGCCCGTTATTTTCTTATAAACAAATTCAATTCAATGTCTCGGATTCAAACCTTGAATCAAATTCTGTAAAAAGATCAATTAACTCTTAAAGCAAAATATGTCAATATCAAACAGTATGAAAAATAGCCAAAACATGAATGAGACGGACATGCAAAGGAGTCTAACAAATATGACAAAGTGGCACCTGTCTCATCAACCGTATACCATCCTTTGATCTTTTTTCCGTCTATTCGATGAATGTTTCATTTTAACAAGAAACCGATATTGATTATTTTGTTTGAGATACACAAATAATAGATCTGGTTTATTGTTGTGTGAGTTAACATTAAAATATTAACATTTTGAAGTTCATTAAGATTTACGTTATATTAAAAAAACAACTAATTGATCAGATATTTATCGTGACAATAAATGTCATTTGATACCTTTTTATAACATAAGATTTGGATTGTATGGTTTGATAAGCGATAAAATATGAAATTCAATACAAAAATGGAAAAATTAACCATTCATTTATTCAATCAATTTTTCATCAAACAGTACCAAACACTAGACTTAAACTATGTTTCCATTTTTAATCATTTTCCCAATACTTTTTACCCTTTCATCTTCAACTCCTTTGGAGGAATTTTTGGGTTCCAGGTCAACTGATGATTACAATATCCATGCTGTCCTGGTTGCTGGATCAAATACATACGACAATTATCATCATCAAGCCGATGTTTGCCATGCTTATCAAGTCTTGAGAAATCACGGAGTTCCTATTGAAAACATTATTCTCATGATATACGATGATATTGCCAATAATAGCAAAAATCCTTATCCTGGTAAAATATTCAATGTTCCTTTTGGCCCTGATGTCTATGCTGGTCTATTGAAAGATTATACAGGTATGGAATTAACTCCTGAAAACTTTCTTGGTGTGCTTAAAGGCGACAAAGATCTTGCTGCCAAAGGTAAGAAAGTACTCACTTCTGGACCAAACGACCATGTATTCATTTATTGCGCTAATCACGGAGCTACTGGCCTTATTGGTTTCCCAACTGGTGCACTTTCTTCAGATGATTTGAACAAAGCTTTAGTTTATATGCATGAGCATAAAATGTATGACAAACTTGTATTTTACTTGGAAGCATGTAATTCTGGTTCAATGTTTGAAAACATTTTACCCGATAATATAAACATTTATGCTACTACTTCTGCCAACTCTGTAGAACTAAGCTATGCATGTTATTGTGATGAGCCTGAATTTCATACTTGTCTTGGTGATGATTATTCAGTTTCTTGGCTTTATAACTCTGACTTTAATGACTTGGCGATAGAAACCTTGGAACAACAATTCAAATATGTTGTGGAAGGCACTATAAAATCACATCCACAACAATTTGGTCAAAAGTCAATTGCTAGTCTGAATGTTGGTCAATTCCTTGGTGAAAATACTTCGAGTAAGATTCATGCTGCTAGAAGCTATCCAAAAGATTTCGTAAACTCTAGAGATGTACCTTTAGTGATGCTTAGACGTAAAATAGAGCGTACAGATGATGCTGCTGAAGCTGCTGTTCTTGCTAAAGAATTACAAACTTTGATTGATGGTCGACGATTCCTTGAAGCAAGCATGGAAAATATCGTCTCTCAACTTTGTTTCAATGGTTATTGCTCAGATGTTGAAAAAATTCTGTCAACTCAACAACCATTAGTTAATCATTCAACATACTCAAAAGTAGCAAAAAAGTTCCAGTCAAGTTGCCTTAACTTGGGTATTCATACTGATGGAATGAAATTCATGTATGTTTTTGCCAATCTTGTTGAATCAAACAACTTCACTGAGTCAACATTGAACCGTTTCCTGGCAGATTTAGAGAAAGCTTGTAATGATCACATTGTTAATCATAAATTCAAAGCTATTATTTAAGTAAAATATGGGTAAAATCCACCAATCAAAATGAAAAGGTGTTGGAGCAAAAATTCGGTAAAATCTGATCTTTGGGTGAGAAAAAAACATCAAAATGATTAGATGTTAACGTTCAACTTTCAAAGCTAAGCAATAAATATTAAAAATACATAAATGTTAGGCCAGACGATCGCTCGCCAAAAGCGGAGCTCAACGCACCTTCGAATTTTTCCGAACAGAAAACTGCAACCATTTCTTGGTCATCGGTCGATTTCAATTGCACATCATAATGAATTACATTCATGTCTAGTTAACATCTTGACTATCACGAGTCTGATATTCATTAATAAACACATGGTTGACATTCATTGGAGCTCAAATCTGAACTAGTAACACTATCCAGAGTACAGTCCATATTTGATGAGAATTGAATTTTCAATTAACCTTCAAAAGTGATTGAGTCAAGTTGACAACAAGAAACAATTTTTAATGAGTGTTGATGTCAATAGCATGGTTAAAGAGGTTTAATCAGTCAAGAGATTTAGTGTTCCAATAATTGGAAGCATCACAAGAAGCAAGGATAGAGACAACCAGTTAAAATAGTAATCATATTTAATCATTGCTTAAGATGATAAAATGAAACAACCAATATTTTGAATTGTAACAACTCAATATATTGACAAGAGGCTCTTAACTCATTGTCGTCAAAATGATCTTGAATAGCACCTCAAAGGAACTCGTAATGAACTCTCTTCTCAACTTATAAACACTTAATTCTGGAGATACATGGTAATCAAAATAATAAGAGCATCCAATCTTTTTATTAAACATTTAATCTGATTTATACTCACTTGTCAGAGTCAAAACACAATTGAGTAAAGAAAAGAGTGAAAATTGAAAACAATTTGTGTATTGAAACAAATGGTGAATCGTCGGTTGAGAAGCTGCGAAATATTTACACCACTTTAGCCAGTTTCGAGGATTATTTCATTTTACACTATTAACCATCAATCATCACCAACATTATTCACTTTTACCGATTAGCTATGTAATCTCAATTTACAATTGAGGAAAATTTTAGCTCTTTTGTCGTGTAAAGCGTACAAAAATGGATTGGAATCAGTCAGAGTTAACCATTTGAAGCCAGCATAAGCCTTGAAGATAAATGGCATTAAAGAGTTTATTTAACTGAATGTGAAACCAATTTGTTTTAATTAGTTAACTGGCTGTTTCCATTAATCATTCAAAATCAACTGCCAATGGAAGATTTTACAAGTTTAATTTAACAAGACAAGGTCAATAATTTAATAGTTGGATATTTTTTCATTTTACAAATGTAATGCTTATTATGTTTAATCCAAGATGGCACTACGATAGATTACATTAAAACAATCATATGGATAATGTTTCAATTTGAAACTGTTTTTTTTTTATGGTAATATTAAAATTCAATTTTAATTATGTGCTGGTAATGAATTATTCGAGCACTATTAATACATGTAATTGATTATACTTGAACTTAACCTGGTTAACCTTTGTCTCAAGTTAGATCGGTAACCTCTTGTGACCGAGTTGCCGTTAAGTCAGTAAACTTGAATTTTAAACATCAACATTACTACCTTTTTGTTTTCATTTTGTTTAACTTTTCCTCTCTTTATCTTTCTTTCTTTATATTTCACTTTCACTCTTGACCATCATCATGCTAAATCTGCATTAATCTTACAGTTATCAGTCATCAAAATCTATTTCATATTGTGAACCTTTATCATCAAGTGCAATTCTTGGCCTTTTCACTTCTTCCAAACAAAGCCTAAAGCGATCAACAACATGAGCTTGAAACAGCTAAAACCTCGGCTTTATCGTCAATATAACTTTCAACAGATTCATTCTCCTCCCAATCGAGAAAGATTTGATTTTGCTAAGGAAAAGGCATTTGATTACAGTAAAAAAAGGAAGAGGCGGGAAGAAAATAGCTTTTTTGTTTCTCTCAATCATCCATTCATCTGTACCTTTTCATTTCTTCGTCTCACTTATCAATTCAATTTCATTTCTCCTCTTCTCATTTAATTACCACCTTAGTTAAACTTGAAACTTACCTTCAGTAAGCAACAAACAATCCTGCATCCAACTCACCAACAACTTGGACAAGAGAGAAAGTGAGAGAGACATAATCATGTGGTAACAGCAAGAGAAGACAACATCGCTAGTATCGCTTGTTATTTGCAAGAAATTGCTATTCAACTTCACGAAGGTCATTTATGTAAGAAAAAGAAAAAACGTTTTTTCATTTTGTCCATTTTTTGTTTAACTTTCCTTTCCTTTGTTCAATCGACAACTTTGCCTGTTTTCCTCGCCTTCACTACAATTTTGCAGCTCAAACAAACCACTTGTGAACATACCCGAATTTTAATTAATTAGCTCTTGATTAACCAGCTAGTCAAAGCACTAGTCTACAAGTAAAAATTTGGGTATCTCTATATCCTTGAATATTGTGCCTTTCATGTTTTGTGTTTAAATTTTAATGTGACTCTTTGTACTCATCCAATTTGTTTTTTGTGCACTTTTTCCGAGCAGCAACGTTAACTTCTGGCCGTATCCAAAATGACAACAGATTCAAAAAGTGATGCCATCAACAATATTGTCCACTTTTTTTTAATACTTTACCATTGGATTGTTGGTATAATCTTGACTTTGGTTCCTCGTTCACTTCGATATAAAGATGTCAAAGATCAAACCGTTCTTATTACCGGAGGTGGAAGTGGCTTGGGCCGTGCTTTAGCTTGCCGTTTTGCTGGCCTTGGTTGTCGCATTGTAATTTGGGATATTAATGCTGCTGGTATGAGTGAGACAGCAGCTCGAGTGAAAAAACTCGGTGCACCTGTGTTTACCTTTCAAGTCGACATTTCGGATCGACAGGCTGTCTATGAAACTGCTGCACGAACCAAGCAAATTGCTGGTCCCATTTCAATGGTTATAAATAACGCAGGTAAGTTATCGATAAATGGTGAATTTTATCAATTCCAATGCATGGCATTATCGTTTAATGAGGGTCAGTGTCCAAGTGAAGTGAGCATTAGTTGATAAGATGAATCAGAAAATCATTCAACAATAAAGTCAATTTAAATGGGTAAATTGAGAACTCATCAGTCTTTTTCTTTGAATAGTGCTAATGTTGCTAATTGTTCACTTATTCAACACTTATCCAACCATTCGATCATCGGCCATTCAAAGCATTGAATGTGATATATTTTAATTATTCAAAAGCTTGTTAGGTAATGTTCAATTAACAAAGTTATCTTTATA
>NW_015449931.1:6749982-6773249 GCF_000239435.1 Tetranychus urticae
TTATTCCAATGCTATGACAAATGCTTATGGCGTTGTTATGACTGCTTAAGGTAATTTATTTCAAACTTTCATGTGAATACTTTTATAAGACGCCAAATCATCCGATTAATCTGTACTCCTTGATTATTGTTGCTCTTTCCTTGACTTCTAATGTTACTCAATCTCTTTCTAAATGATGATTAAATTGCGTTGCTAATAACAGAAATCGCTACAAAGTTAAATGTTTGCGATTTAAAAGCAAAACAAATCTCTCAAGTTGATTAGTCTGTAAACCTTGAGAATAAGAAAAATTTATACTTTAAATTGAATAAATTAATTCAGCTGATATTAATTTGAATTTTTGTATCAATTCTTTTAGGTATTGTAACTGGTAAACGTTTCATAGATCTGAAAGATGAAGACATTGATAAAACAATGGCTGTCAACTGTACCTCCAATTTTTGGATAATCAAATCATTTTTACCGGACATGATGAAAGTCAATAAAGGACACATTGTAACCATTTCAAGTGTTGCTGGACTCAGCGGTGGACCTCGATTAGCCGATTATTGTGCCTCCAAATTTGGCTCTTGTGGAATCGACGAGTCTTTACGTTATGAAATGAAAACTGAGGGTTATGATGGAATCCATTGCACAGTCGTTTGTCCATGGTTCATCAACACTGGAATGTTTGATGGAGTCAAGACTAAATACATGGGCCTATTGGAACAAGATTATGTTGCCGATGAAATTGTCTCTGGTATTCTGGTTAACCAAGAAATCATTGTTGTCCCGAGATTAATTTACTTCTTATTGTTCATCAAATCATTTTTACCCACCCAATCATCCTATTACATCATCAAATTAATTGGTGGTGATACGGCAATGATGACTTTCCATGGCAGACATAATAAAGTTAAACAAGGTTAACTAACAATTTGATCTCTCTCCCTTTTCAACCTATTACTCTTGTTTTTGGTCCTGATGTCTTTTTGGTTGCCAGCAACAGGGAAACCTAAATTATTATTTCTGTGTGTTTCCACCCAATTGTTTCTATCTTCAACTTTTAATATCGTTAATTGTACAAAGAACTGGTTATGATAATGATTATGATGATAATGATAAAATTTGATAAGCGATGGACTTCGATTAACTTGGCTACCTCATTTCCAGTTTTGTTTTTTTCTGTTTCTCATTTCCACGATGAATTTATTATAATATTTAAAGAAAATTGATGTTCACAGATCAAGAATGAGTCGAAAAGCAAATCTACTAAATGGTAGCTTCGGAGTGAATTCAATTCAAATCATGTATTAAGCTACAATCATAAGCTAATGTTTTGTTTTGTGTATAAATCATTTTTGTGAATAAACAGTTTGGTTTATATTATGTGAAATTTATTCAATTTATAAGGTTATTAACTCAAATGAAATACATAATAACCATTACATTTGTCCATGTGTCCAGATTGTTCCTCCATCCGATTCTAATCATATGTAAAGTTTGAAATACTGCAACTAACATCTTTAAACATCGATTTACAAGAATCAATTTAATTTGCATGTATTCTTGGTATGCTTGGTATAATTAGTGTCCACGAGGTTAGATAATGTTGCGGTTAATAAAGAAATGAAAAATTCCAATGAATCCAGGCGTGATAGAATTCTTTATAACCTGTTGCCCTCGCTTGTGAAACTAAGTGATTGAAATGTAATGGAAAGATAGGCTTAAATCAAGATTATGCTTAAATTTTTGAAGTCAATGAGAGTTTTTACATGCTTGATTGTAATCAGTTTTACAAAATTAATCGACTGCACATAAAATGAGTCAACAATGATGAGATAATATCTAGAGCAACAGATAACCATGAATTTCTGGAATATAAAAGAGAGGACAAGCTCCTTTCTCGAAATTTCAATGTAACTGTGCCACTGGAAGTCATAGACTCAGTCAAGATGAAGTTTATTTCAGTTCCTTTGCTACTTTCAACTTGTGTAGCCTTGAGCTTATCCAGCGCGATCCCTGAATCTTTGAGTTTAACCAAATCATCATCAAATATCCACGCAGTTTTAGTTGCTGGTTCAAATGGATTTGAAAATTATCGTCACCAAGCTGATGTTTGCCATGCATACCAGGTGCTTCGAAGTCATGGAGTGCCAAGTGAAAACATTATTGTTATGATGTATGATGACATTGCCAATAATAAAGAAAATCCTTATCCTGGTCGAATATTTAATGTACCGAACGGAACAGATGTTTACCAAGGAGTTTCAAAGGATTACACTGGTCCTGAAGTGAACTCGGAAAATTTCATGAAAGTCTTGAAAGGAGATAAAGAGCTTGCAGCCAAAGGTAAAAAAGTGTTGCAGACAGGGCCTGATGATCACGTTTTCATCTACTTCGCTGACCATGGAGGAACTGGAATTATTTGCTTTCCAAGTGATTCTTTGACTTCACAAGATTTGAATGAAACCTTGACTTATATGCACCAAAACAAAATGTATGGTAAATTAACATTTTACTTGGAGTCTTGTGAATCAGGCTCTATGTTTAACAACATCTTATCGGATGAACTAAATGTTTATGCCACAACAGCTGCCAATCCGTTTGAGTCAAGTTATGGTTGTTTTTGTGACCAGCCAGATATTTACACTTGTCTTGGTGATGAATACTCGGTTGCTTGGATTTTAGACTCAGAAGGAAATGTTATTTCAAAGGAACCTCTTGAAACACAATTCCAACATGTTACCAAAACTGTAAAAAACTCGTCTCCCCAAGAGTATGGTGATAAAACATTGGCCAATGTGAATGTAGGCGAATTTCAAGGGGAAAGCCAGTCATCAATTGATGCGTTCGTTAAACATGCCAAGGTTACAGGTCAATATAATAGCAGAGATATTCCATTATTTAATTTGAAACGAAAACTGGCCTCCAATCTTAGCTCTAATGAAACTTCAGAGGCACAATCTAAATTACTTAATGTAATATCTGGTAGAAGATTTTATGATAGAGCGATTCGTAATGTTATTGATGAACTTTGCACAAAAGGTTTTTGTTCCCATGCTGCTGATGTTTTATCGATTCGATCTCCTCTCATTGATCATAACAGTTATTCAAAGATTGTTAAAAAGTTCAATGCAAGCTGTTTGAACGTTGCTATACACTATTATGGTTTGAAGTACATGTATGCTTTTGCTAATATCGTTGAATCAAACAACTTTGACCCAGCCAGTCTGGAGAAATTTCAACATTATCTAGAAAAGGCCTGTTTAAATCATGTTGTTGCCCATGGTTATGATGCCATTATATGAAGATAACTGTACAATAAATTTACTGTATTTCCTTGTTAATATCTTTATGTTGTCCATTAAATATATACTTAATCACCTTAAATTCTTGATTTCTTTATTTATCAGTATGTAGACTTGAAGTGAATCCACAGATTGTTTGCGTACGATGTTAGGCTATTTTAAAAGGCACAAAATGTACAAATTCAAATAAAGAACGATATTGGAGCTTTCCAGGAGTCCAATCAAGCAATCATTTGAAAATTGTAACTCGGTTCGAATGCCAATTCAAATAATCCAGGATAAAGCTCAAGAGAAATATACCAAAGATTGTTCACCGTAAAATTACACAATGTTGAAGATTATGAAGATACAGAATGTGGTACGCCAACGGAAATTAACCAACTAAATCAATTTAAACAAATGCCATAAAAAGAAGCAAAAGTAGGGTAAAAAAACCAAAGAGTAGGGCATAAGAGTTAATATTAATTGTCTTACTCTTTGAATACAGCCATTTTAATTGAACTGAAAGGTAGCAATAATTGGATTTGCAAGAAAAATAAACAAAACTAAAAGCTAATGTTTTAATCAATAACGACATCACTAGATGGTGCTTGAATAATAGCTGAAGCAAAGATTAAGCTTTGAGCTGAAGATACTAGAATCTTTGAGAGATTGATTTATCATGTGATTTTGTGCTGCTTATAACCAATGAGCAATTTGTTGTTCTTATTATTGAAACGAATAGAGAACAGATAAATATTGGATTTAACCATGTATTTACTTATTTATTTCCTTTGATTCTCGTTAAAGAAGATTGGATAAGAGATTCCCAGAAATTCTGATCAATTTCGCGATCCATTGCAATTGAACATGAAAACAACAGAAAAGGTTAGTTATAATAAAATATATTTTTCAATGATTGAATCATATCGATAAAATCTTTTTGCGCCATTTGATGCATATTTAAGCAAGCAAATTCATTGACTTCAATCATTAACCATTAATCATTGGATCAAACTGTTACCATATTTTAGTATTTCCAATTTCATATTTTTCTTGTGTTGTAATGAATTTTTCAATTCCATTAGTTTTTGTACTTTGTTCCATTGTCACCGCTATTCCAACTCCAGGTGAGTCATCATTACAATTGTAAAACACTTGATTGTGATTCATTAAGTGCTAATGTTTAATGCATTTTTCAGCTCCAAATGATGGACGTTCATTGATTGATCGAGTTGCTGATGAAGGAAAACAAATGTACTCATCCCTTGAAAAACAACATCCAAGTAAGTTATTTAAACATAAAAATAGACTTATTTTTTGATAAATTTACATTGTATAATATGTATTAATAATTGAATTGCATTGAATTTTTCTGGTTACTTTGAATATTTTCAGATTTCTTACCTTACAAAACTATCTTTGATGCAATTGAAGCTGGTAGAGTCGCCAAAAAGTTACCTGGTGTTAATGTGAATAAGGATTATCAAGAAAATGTTCTTGAACTGATTGAGAATTCATTGAAATATGTTTCTTCATCACCAACAAACATTTCATCTGAACAAGTCTACCAATTTGCCAAAAGTTTCATTTCTTTTTTAAAACAAAGATTCCCTGGTAAGTTGAATAACTGTTCAAATCATTGAATATTTTAGAAACTACTGCGAGAATTAATTATTTGCTAATGTAAAAATTTTACTTTCTAGGTAATCCAAAGATTTCAGGACTTGCGGATCAACTTGAAGTCGTTCACGATTCAAATCTTTCATATGGCTATGAAAATGGTGCAACTTCAATCAAGAATTTAAATTCACTGCTATGGAAAATTTCAGAGCTTTCATTTTCTCAGTGAAGCCTTTGAAACTTGTGCCTGTCTAATAGTTGTCATATACCTGAATATAATCATTAAAATATAATGGTTTCTACCCAATTGTTTGCTCATTCAGAGATTAAGAATCTGTAAAAAGATAGATCTTATCGGATTGATTTTCACGTGAAGTGTTTATGAAATTGTTTTCAAATAATGATTGTCCTAAAATAATCAATCGGTGATTATCAATTGGTTTTATCAATAGCATTATAACCAATGTTTTAAGGATTCAAAGGTTTTCTTGGTTAATAGGTTTGTTGTCATACATTAAACTGCATTTCTCCACTTGTGATTTTGTGTCTCAATTGAAATGTTTTTAACCGATTATTTTGTCTTTTCTCAACCCTTATACAGCTTAGCAACTGGACTCATATTTTTATTTGTGTTTAATTTTCTTGTAACAACTATCAAAAGATTATTCCGATTACCACCTGGACCATGGGGACTTCCAATCGTTGGTTATTATCCATTCCTAAAAGATGAAAGTTACCTTGAGTTTGATTCTTTATCCAAAAAGTATGGACCAGTTTATAGTTTAAAGTTGGGACAACATGATGTTGTTGTCATTTGTGATTGGGATCATCTTAAGTTAGCGTTTGCTGATGAGTCTCTACTTGCTAAGCCCCATGAACTGTTTTTTGAAGGATTGATCAAATATCCGTCTTTTGCTGAAATGTCTGGCGAACATTGGCGTTCTCATAGACGTTTATCTTTACATGTACTTCGTGATCTTGGTTTTGGTACGAGTAAAATGGAAGAAGCTATAAGTAAAGAAATACAACAATTTTTACCAACCATTAGTGAGGGTAAAGTGGATTTTTTTGAAAAACTATTACCCAGTGTATCAAATAATATATCAATCCTACTGTTTGGCCACAATTTTAAGTATTCGGATCCCTTCAAAGTCGATTTAGATCATAACATGGATCGCGTTAATCAAGCTTTTCAATTTGCTGGTTTAAGTGCATTCTTTCCTTGGTTGTTCAAGTTATCAACTTTTCTTGGGATATTTCGGATGAGTGTAGCTTACAACCATGTACTTGCTGTTGAAGGTTTATTGCAAAAAGAAATTGATAAACACCAAGCTAAATCTGGTAAAAGTGAAATTGATGATTACATTGATGGCTATTTGGTGGAACAAAAAAATCGTCAAAATAAAGATGAAAATGATCAAGTGTACAGCATGGGAGTTTTAAGGCGTAATTTGACTGCATTTTTCGCTGCTGGGTCTGAAACTGTTACTGCTACATTAGCATGGGCTATGATGTATTTGATTTATAATCCTGAATATCAAGACAAGATACGAGCTGAAATAGCCGATGTTATTGGATTTGACAGAGAACCTGTTTATACGGATAGGAATCGAATGCCTTTCACAATTGCTTATCTCTATGAAGCACAACGAATTGGGTCCATTATTGCCGTTAATTTACTTCGTCGAGCCTCAAGAGACACAAAGATTGGTAAATACAATATTCCCAAAGATACTATTGTAATCTTCAATTTATGGAGCATTCACCGAGATCCAAAGCTATGGCCTGAACCAGAAAAGTTTGATCCTAATCGATTTCTGTCTGAAGACGGTAGCAAAGCTGTAAAACTACCTTACTTGGTCCCTTTTAGTGGAGGTAAAAGGATTTGTCCCGGAGAAGGCCTAGCCAATGTGGAATTATTCTTGTACCTTGTGAATATTTTGCAAAAATATCGAGTTCGATGTGATCCAGATGTAAAGTTGTCTTTTGAAGCAACATTTGGTGTTTCAAGGCGACCAAAATATTCACCTCCTTTAATCTTTGAAAAAATCGGTTAATTCCCTTGCTGTTCTCTTGTTTTGCTAACTAATAGATCTAATGGATTCTGAAATTTGTCGACCATTGTTACCATTAAACAAGTTGTTCATGTCTCTTTTAATATTTGTTGTATTAATAATTTGAGGAACCCGGGTTGAAAATTCAGAGGTGATCATACCATGAGCATTGAATTGTCATAAGTTTACAATTATTTGGCCAATTATCATTAAAGTTGAAGAATAATCGTAGATTTATGACAATTTAATGCTCATGGTATGATCACCTCTGAATTTTCAACCCGGGAAATGTCTTAATATCTCCTGTTAGGTTTTAATAAATTATAATTTATCAAACAGTGACTGTAAGTTTTATTTTTTCATCAATGAGAACTGTTTGGGCATCAGACAATGTTCATGTGAATAAAAAAATTTCCCAATAAATGATATAAAAAGCTTAAGAATGTAATTTTAAACACCAAATGTACTGAAAAACTTAAGAGCTAAATGAGCTAATGAGCTAAACCAATGAGCTAAATTTTAAGGTTGTGAAGTGGCCTGCACGTTCACCTGATAATGTTATTGAAAATTGGGATGGATGCTTTGGCGTGGGTTATTACTAATGAATCCCTTGACGATAAGATAAAATATCGAATCTGTTTTTGTAAGAAAAGTTTTGCTTTACAGTGTACTTAGAAGAGAACTATTTCTGATTGTTCTCACCATTTTAGATGAGACATGGCGCAATCGATAGAGGGCAATTTTTTAAGAAATACTGTAAAGTATTTCATCTGTATGGTTAGTGGTTCCTGAGATTTTTGGGTTTAAAATTTGGGCATTTTCATCAAAACCATTATTTAAGAAAGTTAAAATTGTCTTTTTATAAAATGTTTCATTGTTATCATCTTTATCTTCATCATCATCATGAAGCCCTTTGACTTATTTAGTTGTCAGAGTTGGTTTCAGTGGAACATTCATTTTCAACTCAGCTTTTTTAACAAATCCTTTCTTAGCAGTAAATTTAAATCCAGTGAATCCACCAGCAAACGCCAATATATTAGGTTGGTCCAAACAAAATTAGGTAACTTTGATTGGTTTATTATTACAAATCCATGCAATTTTTTTATGAAATTTGAATTAGTGATAGCTGAATAGTGTAGAATTATTTTGCAGTTTATTAAATGGAAGAAAATTCTTTAATTGAGAAATTAGAAAAATTTAAGTCAAAAAGTGACTTTTTCAAAGTGACTAAAATTTTAATCAAATCAAATCCGATCAAATGCAGATTTTTTCAATTTTTTATGTTTTTTAATTATTAAATTAATTTGATTGATTTTTGAAAACAGATGAGTAGTCCATCCATAAGAGCAACACAAAACGAATATTTTGCGTTAATTTCATGAATTTATTTTTCAGGTTGAGCATTGAGAGTCGATCAAATAAGCGAAATTGAAGATTCTTGATTTTTCGCATTAAATTTTTAATAACTTTTTAATTATTATAGCTATCGTTCTGTAATTATACAAAAAAAATTTTGTGATATCTTTCTATAAGATTCTGAAATTTTAGTGAGCTACGAAATCTCTACTTGAAAATATTCGTAATCAAAGTTTCCTAACTTAGTTTGGACCAGTCTAATAAATACTATTGTCCCCAATCCGATTGCTAAAGAGAAGTCATTTGATTTCGTTGATTTTTTCGTTAATGATTCAGTTGTATTAGTTTGTATCGGTGGATCCTGTAATTTTCTTATGGTTGATGAAATTGAACAAATTTTGGTTTTGTTCTCGATTCTTCAAAAAGTTGAGGTTGAATGTTACTTGGTTTTAAATTGGTCAGTGTACAACTCGACAATGAAGCGCTTCTACCCGAAATTTGATTATAATCAATTGTTTCACAAAACTCGAGAGCAAAACAATTAGGATCTGAATTGCATTTGGAAGCACAGTGTTCTAGTTAAATGGTCAAAGGTTCCAACAATTGATTCTTTCATATTATGATCAGCTAAGGTGTGATCAATAAAAAATGAGACTAACTTTAAACAATGATATTTAGGTAATTATTAGGTTTATTTTATCAATTTTAGTTTCAATTCAATTATTAAGAATTGACAAAGACACATGTGTAGTTCGATCAAAATATTCGACCTCAATCTTATTTGGTCAACGCTAAAAGTAAGCCCAAAATTTTTTGATGGTTCAGGCTTTTAACATTAGATTAGGCATGCAAGAGATTTTCTCTTGTAGTGGCCTTTTTTACCGATGAAAATTTAATTTTTCAAGTTTTTCATCTTTGAGGTCACTTTTTCAGGTGAAAAATTCAATCGAAAGGAATGAAACTCACTCACATTATTTCAAATATCATTCTCTTTTATTTGCACCCAAAAACAATGTTCAATTTAAATTAATTAGTTAATTAAAAGGATTTAAAGTCAGTGCCATTTTTATTGCGCACACATTTTATGCCTTGAAATTTATTGCTAAAAATTCACACCGCTCACTCTAAGCGTTTAATAAATAAAATTGCAATCAAATTTATGGGCTAGTTTGGCCTAATATTAATTAATAATTCTCAATAATCAAGTTAAAACTACATTTGATAAAATAAACCTAATTTTTTATTGATCACACCTTATTAAAGAGTTACTCAACAAGGACTCTCTCGATGTGCTCTCATTGGTTAGTGACCTTAGCACTGTATGGTCCTTTATAAAGCCTTGTTAAGAAGTTTATCCTAACGTGTGGGGAAAAAGTTCTGGACATTTTGTTTAAATGATTGTAATTAGTTTATTTTTTTGAATAATTTAATTTTTTTGGTATAAAATTGAAGCTGATAAACTAGTGAATGGATCGAATATATTCGATCCCACCATTACATGCTTTATCGACATCGCTTTAAGATTTTTCATGAGTCTCTGAAAATATTCAGAATCAAATTTTTTAAGTTTTAGTTTTATTCAATTGATTAATTCAGATTGATTTTTTGCCACAAATCCATCTGAATAAACTTGAGCCTTGAGGTGAGACCAGAAGCTTTCGATTTGCCTAAGCTGAGGGACATTAGGAGGATTAGAAGACTTAGGAATGAATGAAATTCCTAAGTCATTAAAAACTTTCTGAGTTTGAGAGGCATAATGCGCAGAGGCAAGATCAGGCCAGAAAACTGTTCTCTTTCCTCCATGTTGTTTCATGAAAGGAAACAATCTATTTTAATACATTCATCAGAATATATCTGAGCATTCATTGCACCTGAAGATTCATGGAAATAAATTTTTGAAATTCCGATTGAACTGATCGCAGCCCAAATCATTAATTTTTTACCAAATTTTTCTTTTTGACGGAATTTGTTGTTTTCAGGAACCTGATGAATATTTTGATAAGAAAAATGAGTACCACCATGAAAATCATGACCATTAAGATCGAAGTACGTTTCATCATCAATGATCACCATCCTGTAATTAATTGCAGAACGAAGTAAAGGAAGTCGTTCCAAAATCACTTTATTTTGAGTTTCCGTTATTTTCGGAACTTTTTTCATTTTATTAACTTTAATACCAATTTTTTGCTCCAAAGTTTTAGATGTATGATGATCGATATTGAACTTTCGAGCAATTTTCGAATAACCATGAAAAACATTATTCTCAGTCAGCGCAAGCACTTTTTTACGAATCGATGACGTAACTTTGATTGAAGGTCGACCACTAGATTTTTTCAAAAAATTTTCAATATTATTTGTTAGATCAACATACCATTTATTAGCTGTTGATCTAGCAAGTCCGAAATTTGTGAATTCGGCCACGATTTCTGACCTTTTCAGCTTTTCATTGTTCACTAAAAAAAGTTTTTGCACATCTCTTTGAAACTCGCACTTGACATGATGATAAATGAATGATCTACAAGTGCAAAATTTCTGAAATTTATATACAAAATTCTTCAATCCCTCAGCTAAAATTCTGAGAAAATTCTAAGCCTTTAACTTAACCCATTTCCGAGAAAATCTCAGATTAGTAATTTGTCCAGAACTTTTGACCCACAGGTTAATCTTTTTTTGCTTGTAAAACCGTCCCTTAAGACATAAGAAATAAAGTTTTCATTCAAACCTTTAAAAGTTCATCAGATTCTGGCGACCACGGCAGGATTTTTCGAATTTTCGCTTGTATGATCTAGATAAGAAAGAGAAGAATAGGAAAACACGGGCCCTTTTTGGGCTGGGGCTTTTAACAAGGATACCCGGGAAATAATTACTTTCTTTGTCCGGGATAATCAAAGTTGATCGTAAAAAAAATTTACATACAGTGTAACATACCCAAAATAGTTTAGTTAATTGTACTTTAGACCCTTATTGATCTTACATTAGATGTTAGCGAGAAATCTACTAGGTCAGACGATCGCTCGCCAAAATCGGAGCGTTAGTAACGAATTGAATCTATCGTATTTTTTATTAGATTTAACAAAAAACGAAATTTCGCAAAAAGTCGATGCATAGTTTTGGTCAATGAATAGATTTAATTTATGAATCGGGCATCGAATGTATAATTCCTTTGCCACTATATAGATATATACATGTGGGGCTTATTCAATATTTGTTTACTTTAAAACAAGTTAAAAATTTTGGTTATAAAGATTGATAGCTGAGGTATTTTTAGGTTTACACTGATAATACTTTCCCTGTCTATTGGGTGAGTTTGAATTAATGACTGAAGTTTACGACTGAAGGTGCGAAACGGGATTTAACGAGAAGTGGCGGAAATGAGACCAATACAAATGATAGGCAACAAAATTAACTTGATATTACATTTAATGAACAGTCTAAGAGACCATAATATCACTCATTGAGCGATGACGTCCGATTGCCTTACTTTTTTCTTGCTCTTCTTTCTAGAGCCTAAAATATCGATCTGCCATCTTGTTGATGTTAAAACTTCAACCCATTGTCATACAGAGAAAAAGACGGTGAAGCGAAAGAAGATTCAACATTTCGAAGACGATTTTGTCGTAGTTAGAGCTATATTTTGATGACTATTAGAAATACGATGATGTATCTTTTAGAAATTGAATCGAATATAACAATAATTTTCAAATGAACATCAAATGACTTTAAAGTCGAAGGGAAAAATCCCGAAAAATGACCTTTGATGGTCGTTTTTTGATTTTCAGACCTGCAGCACGCTCTTAATCAGGCATGTTACCAATATCAATTTCGGGACCTCAACCGTTTAGGAGATATCATAGTTACAAAAAATTGCTTTTGCATGAGTTTCAGAGTTTTTTGCTCCTTTTTTGGCCATATTTCGATTACTATTGTTGATATAATGTTGAATCTTCCTGATAGTCATCGAAATACCTCGTAAAATTACAAACGACCTTCAAATGACCTCTAAAGGTCAAAGGTCGAAATCCCGAAAAATGACCTCCGATGACCTTGAAAAGTTGATCGTTTCACTGTCTCAATATTTTCTGTCTAAGTGTCGAATATCAAGTTTCTATGATGTTTCATTCGTTAGATATCTTGTACACAGTAAAACAAAAAGTGGATTTTCGAAAAGGCATATCTGAGTTAAAATCTTCACTTCGTTTCACTACGCTCCGATAATAAGTTGTATTGAAGATCCAAAATAAAGTCAGTTGAGTTAGAACTCTCAGCGAGGAAGAAGTGAACTTTTCTTCACTTGCAATATATGCTTATTTTAAGTGATCGACATCATATGAATCATTGCATTGTCTCAATCTAGGTATTTAATTACAAATTATAAATTATCGATGAAAGCAAATGTATGATATGATGATTGTCAGGGCTTTTCAAAAGGCAGTAAGTCATTTTTTAAACAAAAAGGCATAAATTTCATGCCGATGGACTATCTTTTCCCTTTCTTTTCTATTTCTTTTTTCAATTTCATCAACGTTAATCTGTCCTGTTTAAAAGATAGACGCCTTTTTGACCAATTTGTTGATAATTTTTCATTTCATTTCATTTTAATGGACTTTTCTTAGGGTTATCTTTTATGCTAATGTCACTTACATAAGATAGACGAAAGGCATAAAATGTGAAAAGCCCTGCTGATTGTATTATGTGGCGGATGATTATTGAAGTACATACTACTAGTACTCAGTTTATCAGTAAATCATTATGCATTTTAATAATTATTATCATATCAATAATCATATTATTGCGTCCACACTCAGTTTATTATTAGTTTATTATTACATCATTATACTGCATTAGGAAAGTCTAGAGATTGGCGCTTATTTGATTATGTTTTAGATGCATTGTTAACTAAGTGGATTAACTATGGCAATCAATTAAAAACAGCATTATATTGTTATTTAATTGATGATTTATTTTTTCGAGTTCTTACTTCATTAAATTTTTCATGAAATATGATGACATTAAAACCAGAACCCAAGATGTTTAGCGATTTGATCTTATCAGTGTCAATCAGGTCAATTTAGGTTACCTTTTCAATCTTTCAAGGTGGTTAATCGATCGAGTTTTGAGCTCTATTCTTGATTCATTAAATACGGAATTTTCCATATTATTAATTGCGAGAAACGCCTTGCTGACCTCATTTGCTTGTCTGATTATTAAGTTGATTATTTTTATTTTATTAGAGTTGATTAGTTGTATTTAGTTTTGATTGCTTAAATCTTAATTCATTATTGGATTATGGAAAAAAACTGAGTTTCGAGTTAATTTACGTTTGGTTTGTTTGCATGTACAAAGTTACTCATAAAACCAAAATACTGTTGAAATTAGTAAGTTAAGACAGTTGTGGTCAATTATTTTTGTAAAGCAAATATTATAAAAAATAAAAAGTAGCCGGAGTCAGTAAAAAAATTTAAGCCAACAACCTTAGATTAGTGTCAACTACTTGCGGAATCCTAAAAAGGCCCTGATATGCAGGATTTGAGGCACTGAATCAATCCTTTGTGCAAATTTAAATTCAAAAATAATTAAAAATATTATATTCGCCTTTCAAATCATTGCCAACTTGTGAAATCTTAATAAAAGTACATTGAAACTTTTTTCCTTTAACAAAGTTTTGATCATGCAAAGATTAACCTTTTTGCAGCAAAAAATAGCCAGTTGCACTTGCCACAGATCGAAAATTGAGAGTGAACCCGAGCTTAGGCCAATTGTTTTGCGCCTTTGAAACAATAATATTTATTCCGTTTTTAGTTCAGAATAAAAGGTACAAAACACTTGTTTCTGTTTCTGGACATCAAAGATAAAAATGCAACAATATGGTGATTCAGCACTCTCTTGCTGAGTTTTAATCTATTCGATAAATGTTTCATTTTAACAAGAAACTAATACTGATTATTTTGATTAAGATACACAATAACTCCTTTATATTTTGGATGAGTCAAATCCAGGATTATTTTATATTAAAAATATAATCAATTATACAGTCAATCGATTAGATATTAACCATGGAAATCAATGTCATTTAATACTAATGGACTGTTTTGTTTATTTGGGCTTTTCAACACAAGATTAATCTGAAGATTTGGATTGCCTGATGCGATAAGCTCTGAAATTAAATATAAAAATGACAAAGATTTACCATTCATGCATCGAATCAATTTGCTGCAAACAGTACCAAACACCTGACCTGAATAATGTTTTCATTTTTAATCATTTTCCCAATACTTTTTACACTTTCAGCTTCAACTCCTTTGGGTGATTCGTTGGGTTTCAAGTCGACTGCTGGCTTTAATATCCATGCTGTCCTGGTTGCTGGGTCAAATGAATATTACAATTATCGCCATCAAGCCGATGTTTGCCATGCCTATCAAGTCTTGAGAAATCATGGAGTTCCTGCTGAAAACATTATTGTCATGATGTACGATGATATTGCCAATAACACTGAAAATCCTTTCCCTGGTCAAATTTTCAATGCTCCTAATGGTCCTGATGTCTATGCTGGTGTATCAAAAGATTATATTGGCAATGAAGTGACTTCTGAAAACTTCCTCGGCGTACTTAGAGGCGACAAAGATCTTGTTGCCAAAGGTAAGAAAGTACTAACTTCTGGACCAAATGACCACGTATTCATTTATTTTGCTGATCACGGAGCTACTGGCCTTATTGGTTTCCCGACTGGTATACTTTCTTCTCATGATTTGAACAAAGCTTTAGTTCACATGCATGAACATAAATTGTATGGTAAACTTACATTTTACTTGGAAGCTTGTGAATCTGGTTCAATGTTTGAAAACATTTTACCCGACAATATAAACATTTATGCTACTACAGCTACCAACTCTGCAGAATCAAGCTATGGATGTTATTATGACCCTAAAATCGGTACCGCACTTGGTGATGAATATTCAGTTGCATGGCTCGAAGACTCTGATTCTCATGACTTGACCAAAGAAACATTGGAACAACAATTCAAGGATGTAGTGAACAGCACTACAAAATCACATCCGCAACAATTTGGTCAAAAGTCTTTGGCCAGTCTAAAAGTTGGTCAATTCCAGGGTGAAAAGGCTTCAAGCAAGGTTCACGCACCAAAAGGCCATCTAAGAGATTCCATAAACGTTAGAGATCTACCTTTAGTGATACTTAAACGTAAATTAAAGCTTTCCAAGGATGCTGATGAAGCTTTTTTTCTAGAAGCAACAATACAAAATCTGATTGCTGGTCGACGATTCCTCGAATCAGGTATTAAAAAGATTGTCTCTCAACTTTGTTCAAATGGTTATTGCTCAGATGCTGAGCAAGTTCTATCAACTCGAAAACCATTAGTTAATCATCCAACATACTCAAAAGTAGCCAAAAAGTTCCAATCAAGTTGCCTTAACTTGGGTATTCATACTCATGGAATGAAATTCATGTATGTTTTTGCCAATCTTGTTGAATCTAACAACTTCACTGAGTCAACATTGAACCTTTTCTTGGAAGCTTTGGAGAGAGCTTGTAATAATTACATAGTTAATCATGGATTCGGAGTTATCGTCTAAGTAAAATATTAATAAAATTTACCGATCGTAAGATGAAATGAATTAACTACCCAATGAATCAAATAACTTAAAGTTGTTGTACAAACATTCAGTAAAATATGTCTTTTGCTATCATCTATGGGTGAGAAAAAAACAAATATCAAAATCATTAAATTATAACCTTCAATTTTTATCTTAGGGGCTTTCCCATCAAAGTTTTTTAATAGTTGTACTTAGTACATCTCAGTACTTGTTAGTTAAATTAATTCAATTTCAATAAAAAATGATTTTTTGCCTAATTTTAGAGCGCCATCTCTAAGATAAAAAAATTAATGTCACACACAATCAAAAATCACTTTTATTTAAATAAAATAATAAACCAATTTTTCATTCACATAACTGCGCGTGTCTTTTTGCTTAGTTAGATAAGTTTGATGGAAATTGTAAAGCTTGGTTTTGATCAAACATATGATCAAATAACCAAGTTTTACCAAGAAAATTAACTATTTTGTGTTGATGGGAAAGCCCTTTAACAATAAATACTTAATAAATATTTCAATTAATCAACATTAATAAAAATTAAAATAGCCAAATCGGTCCAAGGCTCAAAATACTGTAGTAGATTGACCATTGTATTCATTGAAAAGAAATTTTCGGTCAGTCTTGATTTCAGCAGATTCTAGTTAATTTAAGTCAAAGTTTGTCACCAATCTGTTTTTCAGCCACTGTCGGATAATGGCTAGTAGAGCTACTAAAAGTCTAGGCTTTAGAGCTAAATGATTAGATTTTAGCTTGGACATCTAATTTTTTCTTTAGATTTTAGTTTAGTCATTTGCTCCCTACAAGTACGGCATACGCATGCTTTTTTCAACACTGATTCCTTGGCACTTTGTAATTTCATTAATCCATTGCGACCTTCTCTAATACAGTTCTTCGGGAATTCATCAGGTATTAGACCTGAATCGATTATATATCGCAAACCTGGTATTTCCTCATTTGCGATATTATTTGTTGGTCGGAATTGACTAAACTGAATTTGTTGATCGACATATCTCACTAACTTGGTCAAGAGATAACTTGGAACTGAATGCCTGTGAGTCATTTTATTTGATTAAGTTAATAATATAAGTTAATTGTCTAGTTAAATCTTTAAGTTTTTAATCTTGTTAAACCTGCCCCCAGGGTTGAGCCGAAACATGTGTGGCTGAGATGAAAGAGAAGTGAGCCGACGAGGACTTCTTATGCCTTACCAGTTCTACGTATATCTGAAATTCCATGAAGATACACGCATGCTCAGTAAAGAAGAAAAACCCTAGAAAAACAGTCATTTTTACAGATCTTTCTCTCTAAGCACTTATTCTTTGATCTCAACTATATCAATAACATATCATTCGATAGTACACATCATTTTGTATGCAACTGTGACTTTTGAGGGATCTCTGAGCATGAAAATTGCCAACAACTAAGTTAGAATTAGGAAATTAGGTTGCATACTCATGGAAAAATTACAAATTTGAAATTTTCCATAGACTTGCATGTTAAAATTCATGATATGCTAGGGATAGTCAGAGCAGGCTAATGTAGATTTAAGGTAGAGCTAATGTGAAACTCTACGTGAACTATTCAAATATATGAGCTATGTCCGGCCAACTATACCCAGTCCTGAGATATGAGCCACTTGCGGTATCGCCGGAAGTAAGCATTTTCGCAAATAGAGACATCATAAATCGAAATCTCATGACAAAATAAGTATGTACACCAAGTTTCATCAAAATAAAACGGGGTTCGTAATATGCAGAATAGCCGAATGTTGTCCATCAATTTCGTCGAAGTTATCCCATTTCCAACATTTGTGTTTTTTAGGTTTCGCATCACAATTAACTAAGCTATCAAATGCACCATCTTGAGAATTAGACATTACTTTAATTTAGACACTAATTTATCAAAAATACAAAAATTTTATCAATATTAACAGACACGGAAAAAAGAAGAAAAATTTGACTTTGAAGTAAACTCTAAGTAAAGTAAAGCCAACAAGAAAAGATTCATCAATTACTAAGAATCTGTAATTTGAATCTTACATTCAATGTTTTGCATCTCAAAAACAAAAACAAAGCAATAGATCAAAGATCAGAGTAATGTTAACACTTATTCAATTACTAATGATTTAAAAATTTTAAGTCTAAACTAAAGACTAAACTGCATTAGACTTCGGTTTCACGTCTAATGTTTGAGTCAATATGCCTATGGCATATTTGTTAAACAAAGAAATCAAAAATAGAGGGAAATTAAGAAAGAAATTAAATTCACTTTCTTCATTTGTCGAATCTGGTTAAGATACTAGAGATAGTGAAATTAACACTATTAAGGCTATGACACCAACTTTTAGGTGTTATTAACTGTTGAGACAACTTTTGCAACCTTATTGGTAACTGTAGCTTTTCACATGAAAAGGTAGCAACATTTACAAGTTAAGATAAGAGTTGGAAAAAGAAAAGGAAAATGGTAACTCTTTTTCTTGTTCACTAATTTTTAAGCTTCAACTTTAGTATATGTTGACCAGAATTTTTACCATAATGTAGTCAGATTTGCTGAAATATAGCTCAGAGAGCTTTAACCTTTACTGCAAATGAAAGTGTTGTATCTAAACAAACAAATGAAGAAGTCAAGAATGCATTTGAAACTTTAGATTGGTAAAGCAATAAGAAAACATAATTAAGCTAAACATGAAAAGTAAGTCTTAGGTTGTTCTTGACATTTGGTTAAACAAAAGTTAAACAAATGCGCAAATGCTTCAGGAGCCAACATAAGTTTTACTTGGACAAAACAAGTGAATAAACAAGCTGAGAATATCAATTAAACTTTCATGCTTTTATGACAAGAAATTGATTATCGTTGTGAATCATCGTTCCAATTAATTATGAAAACAATCAAAAATATATGAAGTTTATATCTTGTTATTAAAATCTAGATGTGAAAATATATTGTTCTTTCGATCAAAGTCAACGTGTGATATGATAAAATGTATTGATACGCTACGGTTATTAAGTGCATGCTTAGTTTATCATCAGCGTATTATTATATTATTACAATAAATCCGGGAACTTTAGAGATCCGTGTTTCCTTGATTAATTTTTTGATACAAATTTAACTCAGGTAATCAACTTTGGCAATCAATTTCACACAACATTGTAATGTTATTCGATTCTTTATTTATTTCGAGTTCTCGTTTTGTGCAAATTTTTAATAAAATATATTAATAAAAACATATAAAATAAATTCTGAGAAGTTAGGGATTTGACCTTTTTAGATGATTAGGTGAGTTTAGTCTACATTTTTCGGTTCTTAATCAATATTTATGCAACTAGTTTATTAGAGGCATAAGGGGCAGCTAGCTTCTGTGAAGAGTACAATGAAAAATCATTTGATAAATTTTTCAGTGAAATGGAATTAATTAACTCAATTTTCAGTTGAAAGACTAAATACTAAGACTACTGAAGGAGGCGATTGTTCAAATTACCATCACCAGAGCACCATTTATTGTTATTAATCAATTTCTTTTTCGCCTTTTCGCAATTCAATTAGCCAAAGTATCTGAAAAGTACCAAAAGACTGGCAACAAAATCGTATCAGATGTGATTCACACTGAAATGAATTTAAATTTCGAACAATGTGCATCATTATGTCATGGATGGTGACACTGGATGTAAATCATTTAATTATTTTCCTAAAAGTAAAACAGAAAGTTCGTGTTCATTAACTCAATTTTCAGTTAAAAGTTCAAATACTAAGACCACTGAAGGAGGCGATTGTTCAAATTACGAGTTGAAAGGGAATCAAATGGAAAGAAAAGCAAAGAATCCAGTTTGATTGAGTTAACTAAAGGAACAAGTGGATCAGGTGCCTTTGGAATAATTTTGTTGTTATTATTTCTCGGTGGCTTATTGGGATTATTAAATGCTATTAAATAATAAAATTATGTCTTGTTGACAAAATGCAACAAAAGAAAGTGCATTCGCTAAAGCCCTTTTAACCTTTTAATTCACTTGCTAATTGTATTTACAATGGGTAAACTGGTAAACTCTTTTGTAAAGTTCTAGCAGTCATACCTCCAATAAATTGTTGTCCCTTGATTATCCAAGATAGAGATGAACTGTTCAGAAAGTTACTCAAACTTATTTTTCATGCCTTATTAAAACATTATGAAAACCCCTGATAATAGCACAGACATATATTCGCGGTGTATTAAATTTGCTGGATGGCATTAATAAAGGTCATGGCAATGAGCAACAATTAATGATTATAACTCGTGATTCTAATGGTGATCCATGGATCTGACTTGGATTGATTTGCTAGTAAATCATGAGATTATGGCCTGTGTTATCGACTACTTTGACACTATTTCAAATGTTTAAAGCATTGTGGATTATCATTTAATCATATCGTTGCATTCAATTCAATCACAACTTGATTATTGTTTGAATTGAAATCAACCAAATAATCATGGGCTGTGAATCATGATTCGATTTTACGCATTAGAAATGGTTAAAGGTGAGAAATAACAAACAGAAAAAAACGCTATAATCTACTTAACATTATTCAAAACTGATTAAATGTTACTTGGGTCGATACAATCTAATCATGAACTGATTAAATGTTATTTGAGTGGTTTTAAAGTTGAAATAAAAAACAAAGCAACAATGATGTATGTAGCGATAAATTGTTGATCAATTCTATGATTGAAAAAATCAGGTAGATATAAAGACGAGCTCAAATCAGTTCAATTCATTAAAGTTTTTCTCATTGTTCTGAATCAATTCAGCTTGTATTGATTTTATAGTTTAACATTGACTAACTGATTTAAAACTATTACCAAAATGAAAACTATGATTGGACTCATCTTTTTACGTAAGTTGCTAATTTTTGCTCGGTTTCCAATTTCTTTTAATAATTTCAATTTTGATTTTAATTTCAATTTAGTTGCTGCGATCAATGTGTCATTATGCTCAACATTGCGCGAGTCGGAATTCATTAAAGGTCTATATTCTCATGAAAATATACCGCAGCTATTGATATCATCATTGGTAAATCGACGAATTGATCAAGTTAGGACTTTATATGGAGGAGAATCAATTGGAAAAGACGCAAAAATTTTTTTAAATACTACTGATCAATCGTTACAATTACTGTTGCAATCAATGGATTCAAATATTAATGACACTCAAATCGTTTTAGAAAATTACTCGCATATCGTGGACATTATAAAGGATGTGTGCCATATCATGCAAGTTCCTAATTTGGATTACGTCAGTGTGAATTCAGGCTCCAGTTTTGCTGAAGAGGAACTTCAACATTTGATGGACGCTTATATTGGTGACATTGAGATGGTTCGGGTGTGTGAAGAGTCCTTAGGACGTTCAGACCGAGTGGATATGAATATCGTTGATCGTTTAAAATCATTATCCAATGAGATTCGAAATTTGAAGTTTTACAGGGACGACAAATACAATACTGAGTATTACAATACTGCTAAAAAAACAATCGAGTTATTTTTTTGGCAATTTAAATTCTTGTTGAATCAATTTACAGAAAATTTTTCTAGATACTTTTTCTAGAAATGCTTTTGCAATTTTCATTATCTATTGAAATCGAATAAAAATTAAAGCAAATAAAATTGTTAAGCAATTATTTAAAGCTTGAAGAGGGCATAAAATACCACAATTTACTAACGAAGAAACGTTGGTAAATTGCAATTGTAAATGACTGTTTACCACTCAAAAAACATTGGATAGTTATTTGTGTAGATAGCGATAGTTGAACACAACTTATCATTTTAATTAATTAAAAATTTCAACTAGTTCTAAGTGAATGATTACTCTGGATTCGCAAGTGTTCTTATTCTGATTGAAATTGAACAGATAACACGGGCGATCCAGCACGTCAAATAATTTTTCTTGGATTAAACTGGTTTAAAAGTTGAAAAGTTAAAAGTTTTAACTGAAAATTGAGTCAATGAACACGAACTTTTTGTTTTACTTTTAGGACAATAATTAAATGATTTACATCCAGTGTCACCATTCATGACATAATGATGCACATTGTTCAAAA
The DNA here is from genome assembly GCF_000239435.1 of Tetranychus urticae. The sequence continues at coordinate 6,771,961 of NW_015449931.1, forward strand.
TTTAAATTCATTTCAGTGTAAAGCACATCTGATACGATTTTGTTGCTAGTCTTTTGGTACTTTTCAGATACTTTGGCTAATTGAATTGCGAAAAGGCGAAAAAGAAATTGATTAATAACAATAAATGGTGCTCTGGTGATGGTAATTTGAACAATCGCCTCCTTCAGTAGTCTTAGTATTTAGTCTTTCAACTGAAAATTGAGTTAATTAATTCCATTTCACTGAAAAATTTATCAAATGATTTTCCATCGTACTCTTCACAGAAGCTATCTGCTTTTTATGCCTCTAATAAACTAGTTGCATAAATATTGATTAAGAACCGAAAAATGTAGACTAAACTCACCTAATCATCTAAAAAGGTCAAATCCGTAACTTCTCAGAATTTATTTTATATGTTGTTATTAATATATTTTCTTAAAAATTTGCACAAAACGAGAACTCGAAATAAATAAAGAATCGAATAACATTACAATGTTGTGTGAATTGATTGCCAAAGTTGATTACCTGAGTTAAATTTGTATCAAAAAATTAATCAAGGAAACACGGATCTCTAAAGTTCCCGGATTTATTGTAATAATATAATAATACGCTTATGATAAACTAAGCATGCACTTAATAACCGTAACGTATCAATACATTTTATCATATCACACGTTGACTTTGATCGAAAGAACAATATATTTTCACATCTAGATTTTAATAACAAGATATAAACTTCATATATTTTTGATTGTTTTCATAATTAATTGGAACGATGATTCATAACGATGATTCACAACGATAATCAATTTCTTGTCATAAAAGCATGAAAGTTTAATTGATATTCTCAGCTTGTTTATTCACTTGTTTTGTCCAAGTAAAACTTATGTTGGCTCCTGAAGCATTTACGCATTTGTTTAACTTTTGTTTAACCAAATGTCCCAACGAATCCCAAAAAAGCACCGACAAACAAGAACAACCTAAGACTTACTTTTCATGTTTAGCTTAATTATGTTTTCTTATTGCTTTAGCAATCTAAAGTTTCAAATGCATTCTTGACTTCTTCATTTGTTTGTTTAGATACAACACTTTCATTTGCAGTAAAGGTTAAAGCTCTCTGAGCTATAATTCAGCAAATCTGACTACAATATGGTAAAAATTCTGGTCAACATATACTAAAGTTGAAGCTTAAAAATTAGTGAACAAGAAAAAGAGTTACCATTTTCCTTTTCTTTTTCCAACTCTTATCTTAACTTGTAAATGTTGCTACCTTTTCATGTGAAAAGCTACAGTTACCAATAAGGTTGCAT
>NW_015449931.1:6781059-6814299 GCF_000239435.1 Tetranychus urticae
GACCTTGACCTTGCAATATGACAATTGAGTATCTCCGAAATTTCTATAAACAAAATATCTAACCTCAAGGTCACTATGGGGCAAAGATATAGCCAATTAACATCGGTAAAATTAGCTGAAATGCCCTGTATATTTTTCACTTAACTCTTTACTCGAAAGACGGTTTTACTTACAACTTTGTTATCCTTCTAAACCAACAATAATATATTGATGCAGCATAGTGCAACTCATTAATCAGCAGAAAAATTTATTGAATTGATTGCGGATAAAGGTTTTAATCGATATAAGACAAAATGTGTTAATCAAAGATTAAACATTAATCTTTGGTGTTAAAAGTGTTGTTGTTTTCGAAAAATTATTTACCAATTAAATATAATCGAAAGAATAATCTTAGGCGTTTATTGATAGTAAATAAATTATAAAGATCCTTTCAATTAACATTCGCATCATTTACAAACGTTCAACATCAAAAGTAAATTGAAATTGCAACAGTTGCTCAAGTCTCAACATGTCATCTTCACTACAGAATGAAAGATACAAAATGCTGTTTATATTATCAATTATCTTAATTTCAACAATTAAAACAGGTAAGAAAAAGATATTCATTAATTGACTGTAACATAAACTCAATCCATTTCTATTTCAACTACTAAATACACGAATACAGCAAGTGCTACAGATTTGGTTAACTTACCATTAAGCATACCTAGCAAAAGCGTTGACATTAACGCTACTTTAACCGATTCCGTAAGTTTAACCAATTGTCATTATTTTAACTCTTAATATTTTGCGTCTCTCTTGTCAGAATGCTGGTACTAAATATTTCATTCAAGAATCAATATCAGCTTCTGGTGAATCCATTAGGGGCAAAATCATGATCTCAGGTGAAAAGGATTCCTACAACATCTATTATAATACTGCTCCTAGTTTTAACAAGATCCGCCTGGTTATTCATGGTAAGAGTTTAACAATAAATTGATGAAATTATAAAATATTAATATACAATATGTATATATAATAATGAATAACTTTCTTTATTATGATTCGATTGGTGAGAAAATTGTCTGTCGAGAAATAAGATTATATTCACTCATGATATTTGCTATGAAATTATCTTAATGAGAATTCCAACTTTTTCATGATTTAAAGACACAAGTTGTATACCATTCACTTTCAAAAACAATTGGGATCAAATTTTACCTGGAATCAAAAGACCTGTGCTCAATCTGATTCTCTTAATGGGACCTTCAATTTTATACCGACTTGACCATTTCTCACTTGTTTGGGTAAGTATTTCAATAACATTATGAGAATATTTTAGTCAATTACATTTGTTGGACAACAGAAATCAGTTGAAGATAAAAACATAAGAGGAACCATGATGAAGGGTGCAACAACTGAAATAAATGAAAGATTGACAATCACTTATTATTACAAAAGTGAGTAGAAATTGATTGATTAGATGAGCCAATTCAAACCATTCTCATGCGTTTTCATTTACAAAAACTAGAGCATTTTGATGACGATTCTGGAATCAAAAATCCAAGTCGAATTGAATTCAGTGGTTATGATCCTTATTCAAGTTCACCCATTTACGACGAGAATCTTGTACTTGATATTTACCTTCAAAATGAGAACTATTATGATCAACTTGCGAATGAAGTTAGTGTAAGTATTTCACTTTTCCTTTGTATTATTCGGACTAATAATCGTTAGTTCACAATGCAACAATATTTTGAACTTTTGTTGAAGTAATTTCAAATATTGAAGAGTTAAAAGATTTTATCATTTACACATTTTGACTCTTAACTTTTGTTTAGCCTTTACCTGGAATTGGATGTCCATATTACTTGTCCACAAGCGAGCCTTTATTCCCACGAATGCAAATTAATTATGTACATTACACTATGTACGAGTACATTAAGGGTTCAACTACTTCTCGAACATTCAGTGAGGTTAGTTTGTTTGGTAAAGTATTTCACATTTTATAATACATTCATTTTCATTCCATTTTCAGATTCACGCATCAAGAAGGACTAAGTTATTACGAGTAAAAGCAACTCTTCTTGGTGTAACAACTGAAGCTATTTATGATTATAACCTCGGAGTTTCTTACCTCTTTGGAGAGGGTAGTTCCTGTAGAGCATTGTCTACAGATTTAAATTCACCTGGAGTCAGTTCTGATGGTCAATTCAGTTTGACAAATCTTTTCCTTCTTGATTTTCCTGCCAAATACAGATATTTGTATCTTGGAAAGCTTAACTTAGTAAGTAACCAGCTGATCATTTATCGATGAAATTTCATCAATAATCTGCTTAAAACATATTTGTTAAATGTAATAAAAAGTGATTACTGCACCGACCCTTAATAACATTTACGGTTAATTGCGATCTGTAAAGGAAAATGGAAAATCATGAAATGTGTTGCCGAAAAAAATTTGACAATTTTTCTGAAATACTTTTTTGAAATTTTCCTAGGAACATCGATCTGGATTTCCAGTAGACGTATGGGAAACAAGCAGATTTAATGTTAACATAAATGGAAAAAAGGCCGACAAAGCTGTCATTACGCATTATTTTGCTGCATCGGTAAGTTTATCATGATTACGTTAAACTTTACAAACATGAAATAACTATATCAACATAAAGTAAAGCTCGTTTGAGGCGCTGTGAGAATAGTGAACTGAAAAGGACGAAATCTTCTCAATAACAAAGGGTTATGATTTTTAAACAAACTAAAATTAAGTGTCTTTCAAGTAAAGAGTAGTGTTTTTCGATATTTTTTCTGGTATGGATCGAAAGTAGTAGCGACCACTCCTGAAGTCAGTGGGTCTTAGAGCCAAATAACATGGCTGAATGGCTCGGAATCCATTCCCCTAGTGGCCATGTTATGCCTGGCTCCAACGAGTCATAAGTCTAGACAATGTGAGGAATAGGTAGATGCAATTTTATTTAAGCATTTATTTATTTGAAAATTATATTGATTATTTTGATTAAGGGTTAAACCCTGCTTCGTTTAAGTGACTGGCCCTGCTAAAATTGAGGAAAATTCCCGCTCAAAATTTTAATTTTTTTCGATCGGAAGGACCGACATTTTTAAGGAAAGTATCGATTATATCGATAGATACTAGTATAGAAAATATCAATAAAAAAATCGGAAAAATCGCTCCGTTTCCAGGCTTACATACCGAATTTTTTAATTATTCTTGACAATAGATGACAGAAATGTCGAAATTTGAGGTCAGTTCTCTTTGTGAACAATCCCAACCGTCATCGATTTTTTGAAACGGGCAGATTCGCGCTCCGTCATTTTGCTCGGTTGTTCGGCCAAAATTCTCATGATTTGATAATTTTTTTCATTCCTAACTCTTCTACCAATTCAATAGACTGCTCCTAATTTGATTTCATGAGCCCTCAGTTGCTTACTGCATTCACACATTACTTAGTTTGGGATGATCACCAGAAATATCAAATTTGAGATTTCGACGTTAACTTAAACTTAACACCATTTGAATTGAGTAACAAAGGGAAACTAACCTGAAAATTATATCTAATTGAAGATTATTAAATTTCCGTTAAAACAAGTCTAATTTGGTAACAATATGTCATGACTGTCAATCGCATGCAAATTCAAAGTTCTTACTTCCATTCTTTACCAGTCATACCTTAATTAAAAATTTTCTATGGTCGTAGGTTTTTGATAAAATGCGCTTTCAAGGTGAGAACTTTCAAGGCTTGATCTTCATTTTGTTCAGTTGCAGAATCAAATTTTACATTAATTTTTAGTTTTTCTAATTGACGATGGTTTTCATCAAGAATCCGGTTCTCAAATGTGGGTTGAAAGCATCTTACTCACAAGGGAGGTCCACGAAGTTTAGATAGAAAACCCTGTAACTTTAGTAAAAGTGCGTATACTCAGCTAATAAATTCCCTTTTTTATCTATTCGACGGGCATTCTATCAAATGAGCTATAAAACATTGAAATCTGTGGATATCACTTCGTGGACTTCCCTTGTCAGTAAAAAGAAATTTTTGATCAGATATGATCGCTGCAATTTCTAGATATTTTATCATTATTATACAATTGTAATACAAATAACTGTTATTAAAGTCTCTCTCTTAAGTTTCATCCCTCATATTTGAACGAGAAGAGAAATAGAAAGCGCTTGTAAAAGCCGTAGGCTGGTAGACAGCCGATCACTGTACAAAAAATATAAAACTGATGTAAATGTAGTGAAAATAGTGCAAATAAGGTTATTATAAGATAACTTAAACATATGATTGACTTGTGTAACTTCATTTTTTATTTCTCATTCAATTTGTTCTCACTCATATTAATAATAATTTGTGTTAAAATATTCAATCAAAATGTCTTTTAGCAAAACAGTGCTATATTTCGTGACTATACACTTGTCAGTACCAAAATTGCCATCTATAAATTGGATCCATCGGTAAGTATTCCTTTAAATGATTATGATGCAAATGAGATAATATATGTTTTTTACATATTTTTTGTCTTTTGCTAGAAAAAAACTTACACACTGACGGATGGAATCACAAGAGATTACATGAACTTTGAAAAGGTTGGATCTGAAGATGAACTTCATGATATTTTTACATTAAGAGAGTGTAAATACTTAATTAGTGATAAAACATTAACCCTCGGCTTCAAAATACAAACCAAAGGTATGCTTTAGTCAATATTTAACTGAGCTGTGACTCACAGCATGTGAGCTTGTGTTACTGCAATGAGGTTGATCAAGACCACATCTTTAAATAAAGTTCAGTGAGATGTTGCAGATTTTCAGTTTTTGCCTAGTGTTAGCCACAGATTTGACAATTTAATTTATCTGATTTATTAACAATCAATGTAAAATGTATGAATAATATAAATAATTGATCTTAACTACTGATAATTTTCTTTTCCACTTCCAGATGACAATCTATCTACAAAAATCGCGGAAAGTCGTGTTTACGAGTTGAAACAAAACTTCATGTTATTTGCTATTCCATTCGAAAAAATCAGTCCACTTCGTGTCGATACCGTTCAATATAATTTCAATGACGCACAACTTGAAATAGAGGTGACATTCCTGGATGCACCTAATTTGCAATGTAATTATAATTTGACAATTTAGTTAAATTGCTGAATTTTTTTCTTTTTCAGACATTTTCAAACCTAAAACTGTGTCTGTAAGTGCAGATACGTTTAAAAAGATGAAAACAATCAAAACAAACACTGAATATGAATGTCGGGACAAACTAGCAAAATATCAAGATAATATCAAGTATATATCTCGAAACCTAGTTATTTTTATTTTATTGAAAACTAATAATTTTGTTTTTCTTTCAACATTCAGTGTAATAATTTATAGACCATCAGATTCTTCCTGTGGATATTTGACTAATGTTGCGGATCTCAAGGAAGATACGAAAACTGGACAACCATGCAACGTCTATCACTTTCCTTTACACAATTTGCATCGCATTGACCAAGAATTACCACTCGATCAAATTCACACTGCTTTTCTGCAAAACGTAGGAGAAAGTTACTTCTTATTAAGTTTGAGCAATAAACATGAATATAAAGGTAAGTACTCCTCGACCTTTAGCCATACAGGTGCAATATTTCCACTTTTGAATGCTTAACTTATAAATTATAGTTATATTAACTTCGAAAAATTAAGTACATTTGGCAATGTATTGATGGATATTTTTAAATCTAAAAAAATCTTATTGTGAAAATAGTCATACAATCTTTATACAGTCATATTCAAAACTTTAAAGCCAAGGTTTTGTCCGAACTCAAATCAAATTTAAGTGCACTTTTAGTCTATCAATCCTAAATTTTTTTAAATATAATATTTTTAAAGGCATTGGATTCTGATTGCATAAAAAATTACTCCTGAATTCATTTTAATAAATCAGCCAACAATCAATTAATTCAGTACTGTTAATTTAACATGGTAGCTTTTTTGTCAAAAGTTTAAAGCATTTTACAAAAACTGGCGAACGTGATCGAATTTTTTCTTGAAATTTCACTATGTAATAAATCATCTCGAGAACCGATGCAGTACCTAAAATTAACGAAAAATTTCGATAGTTAACTAAATTATTGACTTTTTGGTTTTACATTGATTTCTATGGCAATGAACTGAATTAGGTTGATTAATCACGACCAGATAGGTCAAAAATTATAAAAATGGTATCTCAAGAGAAGCGCAAACATTCTGATTAATTAGTCGAAATTTCGTTATCATTGATTCAATCGTTCTCGGCTGAGTCATGTTTTACGGTCTCATTCGAATTCTTCCCATTGATTTCAATGGGATACTTCGAACACAATAAGAAAAATCAGGTTTTGTTGAGCACGATTTGTTCGAAGACAACGAAATTTAAGTAAATTATTCAGAACCATTGTGCTTCTTTTGAGATACCATTTTCATAATTTTTGACCTATCTGGTCGTGGTTAATTACTTCTTTTCAATTGTTCGTCATAGAAATCAATATTAAACGAGGAAGTTCATAACTCGGTTCATTATCGATATTCACGGTTAATTTTTGGCACAAAATTGGCTATCAGGATGTTTAACTCGTTAGCCAAATTCAAAGAAAAAATTCGATTGCATTCGTCAGATTTTACAAAATGCTTTAAACTTTTGACAAAAAAGCTGCCATATTAAATTGACAGGCCCTGATTAATTAATCAGCTACTAATTAACTAAACTCAATTCAGGTGTAATTTTTTATTTTATCATAAGTCTATACTTTCAGAAATATTACCCTGAAAAAAATTCACTATAGTTATATTTAAAGTGCACCTAAATTTGATTTGACTTAAGACAAAATCTTGGCTTTAAACTTTTGAATATGAGTGTATTAAGACTATTATTATTTTATAAGTTAGTCAAATAAAAAGTACCGATTCTCCCAATTAAATAGATCTAGTTTGGACTGTGTGGTTCAAAAGTGGGAATATTTCACTCGAAATCTAGAGCCTAAATTTGATCAAAAACTCTTCTTTAACCTTTTCTTTCAAGTCGGTAATCATAAATTAATTGATGTCATTGATAAAACGAAAAACCAAGTTACTTCGAGAAATTCTTACATAAACACAATTAAAGTTTGTGCAAAATTGAATAGCAATGATCAAAATACAGTGACTGTACCAGCTGTAAAAACTTTGGCTGATTGTTATCGATCTTGTCATGATTCAGAGCAACTTAAATGCAATACATTCTCATTCTGTTCAAATGGTGACTGTAGAGTCAGCAGCTTATTGTCTGAAGATTCTCATAATGATTCGCACGTTGAGCAAGACAAATCATGTTCTATCCACGCTTTGAATGTTCTCAATGATTATTCAAAAGTACCTCATAGGAAATTCAAAACACAAACTTCGGTCGCAGTCGAAAAAAGTCTTTATTCTTGTGCAGAATCTTGTCATGCTTCACCCGAATGTTTTTCCTTCCAATGGTGTGATTATCAATGTAGTTATGGTGGTGTTTATACAGATGCAGCCACTAAATATGATGGCGAATGCAGTGTGTTTCTTCGTAAGTGTTCATGAATACGAGTACCATTTATTGTTATTAATCAATTTCCTTTTCGCCTTTTCGCAATTCAATTAGCCAAAGTATCTGAAAAGTACCAAAAGACTGGCAACAAAATCGTATCTGATGTGCTTCACACTGAAATGAATTTAAATTTTGAACAATGTGCATCATTATGTCATGGATGGTCCGATGGTGGCACTGGATGTAAATCATTTAATTATTGTCCTAAAAGCTTGAAAGAAAGTTCGTGTTCATTGGCTCAATTTTCAGTTAAAAGTTCAAATACTAAGACCACTGAAGGAGGCGATTGTTCAAATTATGAATTGAAAGGGGAATTTAATGGAAAGAATAGCAAAGAATCCAGTTCGACTGAGGTGATGAAAGGAACAAGTGGATCAGGTGCTTTCGGAATAATTATGCTGTTCTTGTTTGTCGGTGCTTTATTGGGATTCGCTGCACCATTTGGTTATACAAAAGTTAAACAAGTGCTTAATGCTTCAGAAACCAATGAAAATTTCAATTGGACAAGGCAATTAGATGAACAAGGTACTGATGAGAAGTTTTAAATCTCCGTGTCAACCTTATCACTGATTTTTAGAAGAACAATGGTAAACTTTTGCTTCGTTCTTTTATGACTAATTTTGTGTCAATTATCAAATAATAAATTTATATCTTGTTTACAAAATGCAACAAAAGAAAGAGCATTCGTTAAAGCCCTTTTAAAACACTTGCTAATTGTATTGACAATGGGTAAACTTGAGAGGTATAAATTCATAATCTTTTATCAGAGTTTTCGTCGTGTTTTTTTACAGTAAATTTTTATTATAATTTACAACGAAAATTATTTTTGTGAAAACATGTTTCTAGCAAGAAAATCTCTATTTTGATTCTCGAATGGTTTTCCTAGAAAGAGTTTCTTTTTTATCGAATTCATTTGTAAAGTTCTGGTAGTGATACCTCCAATAAATTGTTGTCCCTTGATTGCTCGAAGATAGAGATGAACTGTTCAGAAAGTTACTCAAACTTATTTTTCACGCCTTATTAAAACATTATGAAAACCATAGACAGACATATATTTGCGGTGTATTAAATTTGCTGGATGACATTTCTAAAGGTCATGGTAATGAGCAACAATTAATGATTATAACTCGTGATTCTAATGGTGATCCATGGATCTGACTTGGAGTCATTTGCTAGTAAATCATGAGATTATGGCCTGTGTTATCGACTACTTTGACACTATTTCAAATGTTTAAAGCATTGTGGATTATCATTTAATCATATCGTTGCATTCAATTCAATCACAACTTGATTATTGTTTGAATTGAAATCAACCAAATAATCATGGGCGGTGAATCATGATTCGATTTTTACGCAATAGAAATGGTTAAAGGTGAGAAATAACAAACAAAAAAAACGCTATAATGTACTTAACATTATTCAAAAACTGATTAAATGTTACTTGGGTCGATATAATCTAATCATGAACTGATTAAATGTTATTTGAGTGGTTTTAAAGTTGAAATAAAAAACAAAGCAACAATGATGTATGTAGCGATAAATTGTTGATCAAGCCTATGATTGAAAAAATCAGGTAGATATAAAGGCGAGCTCAGATCAGTTCAATTCATTAAAGTTTTTCTCATTGTTCTGAATCAATTCAGCTTGTATTGATTTTATAGTTTAACATTGACTAACTGATTTAAAACTACCAAAATGAAAACTACGATTGGACTCATCTTTTTACGTAAGTTACTAATTTTTGCTTGGTTTCCAATTTCTTTTAATAATTTCAATTTTGATTTTAATTTCAATTTAGTTGCTGCGATCAATGTGTCATTATGCTCAACATTGCGCGAGTTGGAATTCATTAAAGGTCTATATCCTCATGAAGATATACCGAAGCTATTGATATCATCATTGGTAAATCGACGAATTGATCAAGTCAGGACTTTATATAAAGGAGAATCAATTGGAAAAGACGCAAAATTTTTTTTAAATACTACTGATCAATCGTTACAATTACTGTTGCAATCAATGGATTCAAATATTAATGACACTCAAATCGTTTTAGAAAATTACTCGCATATCGTGGACATTATAATGGATGTGTTCCATATCATGCAAGTTCCTAATTTGGATTACGTCAGTGTGAATTCAGGCTCCAGTTTTGCTGAAGAGGAACTTCAACATTTGATGGACGCTTATATTGGTGACATTGAGATGGTTCGTGTATGTGAAGAGTCCTTAGGACGTTCAGACCGAGTGGATATGAATATCGTTGATCGTTTAAAATCGTTATCCAATGAGATTCGAAATTTGAAGTTTTACAGGGACGACAAATACAATACTGAGTATTACAATACTGCTACAAAAACAATCGAGTTATTTTTTTGGCAATTTAAATTCTTGTTGAATCAATTTACAGAAAATTTTTCTAGATACTTTTTCTAGAAATGCTTTTGAAATTTTCATTATCTATTGAAATCGAATAAAAATTAAAGCAAATAAAATTGTTAAGCAATTATTTAAATCTTGAAGAGGGCATAAAATACCACAATTTATTAACGGAGAAACTTTGGTAAATTGCAATTGTAAATGACTGTTTACCACTCAAAAAACATTGGATAGTTATTTGTGTAGATAGCGATAGTTGAACACAACTTATCATTTAAATTCATTAAAAATTTCAACTAATTCTAAGTGAATGATTACTCTGGGTTTGCAAGTGTTCTCATTCTGACTGAAACTGAACAGATAACACGGGCGATCCAGCACGTCAAATAACTTTTCTTGGATTAAACTGGTTTAAAAGTTGCAAAAAACAACAAATCAACTCTATCATGTACCTAACTTTATTAATTACCTGATTAAATGCTATTTGTGTGGACTATGAAACTTGCGTAAACTTTACTTTCTATTAGTTAGTACTTTCTACTACTAATACTTCTAATAATTTAGTTGAAGCTTTCATACATGTTTTTCAACTCAAAACTGAAGTCAACAATTCCATTATTGAGAATTACAGAAATCTTTGACTACAGCCAAAATATTCAAACAATTGATTCTAATACAGTTGGTCGATAATATTATTGTACTCATATAATAGTTGCATCGAGAAAAAATGTTTCGTTTAATCATACTTTTAGCCTGTTTGCCCTGATCACTTTTGCAAGTGATGTTGAAAATAAATCTGAGTTTAAAGAATCCGAAGTAATATTAAATACCTTTAATAATACCGATGAAAATGACGATATCAAGCTGCAAGAAAACGCTGATATTTCTTTGTACATTGGGATATTATACATTTGAAATAAAATAAAGCCTCCAAGTATCTCACTAGTACTTTAATACTTCCAGCGATGGATGACATGAGAATATTTAACTTTCTTTGAGAAATTTTGATGAGAGGAATTAATTTTCTGGCTAATACGCAAGGTCCGACAACATTGACTTCAAAATTTTTATCAACTCTTCGGTTGTGGCTTCATCAAGAGGTGTCATGATCGCTATTCCAGCATTGTTTATCAATATGTCCAAACCCGAGCTACCAACAATTTTTTCAACTTAAGAATAGAAGGCCTCAAAAGAATTGTAATCAGTTACTTTCAGTTTCAATATATGAACATTATTGTTAGCTTGGGCTATTGATTTTAATTCCTAGATGATAATGGAAATGAAAATCACAAAGAGTTACTTTAAATGTATCTTAATGTACAAAGAAATTGAATCTGCGTTTTCTTACCTTAGCAGCATCTGGGTTTCGACAAGTAGCAATAACATGAGAGATTTTAGGTTTCAGTGAAGCTAGTTGACGAACGAGTTCAAGACCGATTCCTCGGTTTGCACCAGTGACAAGGACAGAAGAAACATTAAGCATTTTGGTAGTTGTATTTACGGTTGATTGTTATTCCAAATAATAAAAAGCTTGATTCAAGTTTTTGGTTAGTTTGTTTTAAAGACGAATCTTCAACTAGAAAGCAAATGTTTTTATACCTTACTTATTAATGAATGGCATTTTATCAGATGTGTTGAATTATGCTACATTTTACAACATAAAGTGGAAGTGAGAATGTGGTACTATTGTATTATACTAGGAAGGATGTAAAACACAAGATTCAAAGCAATCAATAATATTGATTCAATATGAGAAAATTATTCATAAACTGAAAGATGAAATAAGCAAAGATTATAAGAACATATCAAACTAATGATCGACAATAAATTCTGGTATAAGAAAGAAGAAAAAGGAGTTCTACAAGGAACATCAAGTGGTCCATTATTATTCATCATGACTCTCGATTTTCCCATTAGACAATTCTCAATAGCGAAACCTGAAGCTGAAATTATTTCCTATGCGGACGATTTCATCATAAAGATCAAAAAATCAGCTGCTTGTATCAACCAACTATCAAAGTTCGTCGAGAAAGAGTACGAAACAACCATCACTCTGATTAAACAATTCTTGAGTGAGATAGACTTAACGATCAATTTCCAAAAATCCAATAATTATTATTATAATCAAACCAATAAATACACTTTTAACAAAGAATTCCAAATACTAGGATTTAACCTTACTAATAACAAACTCCAACTGACTCAACTCATCAATACTACATATAAGAACATTTTAACCGAATTCTCTGGGGTCATTCAATATCTACCATTCCTTCCACTCAAAATTAAGAAAATAATTATTGCTTCAAAAATCCTACCTACGATAAAAAAATGGGCTACTACATCTTCAAAGAATTATCACCTAAGGAACTAATCCTCACAATACTCAATGAAACTAAAAAACTACTTAATATCCTTCATAACAATTACACTGGGTACCAAACACTTTGGACGATATATAACCTGAAACATCAGATCCTCGAAATGTGGAAAACAATTATTGAAAACCAAAGAATCGACGATATAGCCATGATTAATTATTACATCCATCCCCCGATACACATTGAACAATATCCAATCGATGACCAATATTTTTGGCACAGAAGAAACAAAACTCTTCCGTCAATCAAAATTTACAACACAAAAACACAAATCAGCATCCAAGTAACGAACCAAATCTTGAGTTGTTTCAAAAAATCACAAAATCATGGCTGGCTTCTAATGGTGGTCGTGCAATTTGAACTAAACTGCCAGAAAATTTGGATTCCGTGGGAGATTGGTAAACACCTGAAAAAGAATTCAATAACAAAAAAGGAGTTATTACTAGTTTGTCGAAACAATATTCACAAAAACTGGACCTGGTACTCAGATGATCAGACAATCGAAACAATCATCATCCCGTCACATAAAATTAACATCAAAGAAAATAATTATTTACCAAATTATATGAAAAAACAACAAATACAAACAATTATTAATATGCAGATTATATCCATCCTCAAGGAAAACACAACAAACAATCCATGGATGACGTTATCACCCTCACTCGACTTTCTGGTTGATCCATATGGGAATATCGGCGTATTCAAATATTGGGACCTAGAAAAAATTATTCTAAATACAAGGAAAAACATGAGCTATATACAATGCTGTGATGAACTAATCACCTTTAAACATATGGATATCAGTCAGTGTCCAACAATGACAGAACTCAGAGAAACCCACCAGTTAACCAACTTTAACATTGAGAACACCGTAACCAGAAGAGACAAAACAAAGAAAATTAAACAATTATTAAATTTTCTAAATCAATCAATTGAAACATACAAACAAATAACAATTATTATTTGATTTATTGTAACGCTACACCTCTTCCCTCTTTCCCACAACTTTGTAAACCCAATAATTATTGTATTTCCTTCCCCCATCCCTCCCCCCACATTTGAAACCTTTTGAATGGCCGCCTAAGCCATTGATAATATGTAACCTAGGAGATGTAAAGGAAACACTCCTTGCCACATGTTTGATGGAGTTACTTCATAATCAAGTGCTCCGACCTGTAAATTGTAACAGGCAAAATTTGTAAAAGGTTTCGTATATGTACTTGTATGCGTTTTTCAATAATCAATCAACTTGCTCTAGTTAAATTTTGCGTGACAAATCCACTTCCGGAAGAGAGTTCGATTGCATGGGTGAAAAGTCGTTTGATATCCCAGACTTTGTCAGCCATCCGATAACCGAATTCTTCTTTTACATATTGATAAACAGCGAAATCATCCTTTTGCGCTGATGATTCTCTTTGACGGCGTTTAGCATCACGATCAAAAATATCACTTGATTTGGTAGACTTTTGGCATTTAGGGAATAACATACAACTAAAGACACTAAAAGTTCTAGGAGAAAGTTTCTGCATATTTGTTATTTTGATTAATTCATACTTTACAAAACAATAACAATAAAACACATTGAATTAAATTGAATCAATTTTTTTATTTACCAAAGTAAAACGGATAAATCTCCATAGAGAGAGCCAGAAATATATTTTCATTACACTTTAAAAGATGGCACTGATGTTATCATTTAGTATTGCTTTCCGTTTCCGTGAATTTTAAAGTTGTCTGCCACTTCTAATGGCACGAATTGAAACGCGCAAAACAGGTTCATCATCAATTAAATCAATGTGAAATGAGCCACCAGGTCGAGAACGGAAATAAGCAAGAATTTCGCGCATTCTTGCGGGTTCATGGGGATTATCACGTAAGTAAATATAACTATCTAAGAGAACATAACGCGGGAAGAGACGTTGTAGGAAGTTTTCAAGGAGCTGTATACATGTATTAATTATTCTGAACCGAAGGGTCTAGGATGGTCAAAACTTGATACGTAGACGTAATCACTCATTTGATTAAACATATTAATTGTAACAATACATTTTTTTAAATCAGAGCCATCTGTGGAAGCAGGAAAATAGTTAAACCTGAAGACTTTAGGTTTTCATTAAGTGGGCTCTCTTGTTGTACTTTTTGAAATAAAGACTGTGTTTTATTGTAACTGTAAGGCTTATTTTGCTGTGCTATTGGTATAAGATAGCAATCCTATTTTACCTTCATAGTGATTCACTATGAAGGTACATTTACCTTTTACAAACTGTAAAAGGTAAATGTAGTGAAAATAGTGGGAATAAGGTTATTATCACTCAAACATATGATTTGCTTGTGTAACTCAATTTTTTTATTTATCATTCAATTTGCGAAAATATCCAATCAAAATGGCTTTTAGGATGACAGTGAAATATTTGTTGGCTATACGCTTGTCAGTACCACAATTCCCATCTATAAATTGGATCCATCGGTAAGTATTCATTTAAATAATTATGATTCAAATGATTTTAATGTTTTTCACATATTTTTGTCTTTTGCTAGAAAAAAACTTATACTTTCACGGATGGAATCACAAGAGTTTACATGAACTTTGTACAAACTTGATTTGAAGATGGACTTCATGATATTTTTACAATAAAAGAGTGTCAATACTTGTCTGGTAATAAAAAATTAACCCTCGTCTTCGTAATACAACGTAAAGGTATCAATATTCAACGTTTGGGCATGTCTTTAACTAAAGGGTGTAACACTTAACAGCCTGCAAATTTAGAAGATAAGAATTAAGATTGAGCTTACCTTTAGCATAAAATTTGTTGATATCGATGACCAATGACCAATTGGTCTTGGTTTCCTGTCTCTGGGGCTTCATTATCTGTCTTCATCTTCATCAATATCAACAAATTTTATGATAAAGGTAAGCTCAATTTGAATTCTTATCTTCTTAATTTGCAGGCTGTTAAGTGTTACACCCTTTAGTTGAAGCTTTTTGACTTGTTTACTGAACAATGAAAAACTAATTATTGGTGATTTTTTTAAAATATTGTGGATTTGATTTATTATCAAACTTACAAAATTGATCTTATTTGATAATTTTCTTTTCCACTTTCAGACAACCAATCTTCACAAGAACTCGCCAAAAATCATGTTTACGCGTTGATACAAGAATTTATGTATTATATTATTCTACCCGAAAAAATCAGTCCACTTCGAATCGATACCGTTCAATATAATCTAAATGAAGCACAAATTGAAATAATAGTGAACATTCCTGGATACACCTAATTTTCAATGTAATTATCATTTGACATTTTACATTCATACAATTTAATTCAATTTTTTTCTTTTTCAGATATTTTCAACACTAAAACTATGTCTGTCAATGCGGATACATTTAAAAAGATGAAACCAATAAAAGCCAATCATGGTTTTGATTGTGTGCACAAGTTATCAAAAATCAAGGAATATATCAGGTATATTAATAATATATCACAAGAACAACAATCTCACAAGAACTAAATATTTTGATTCATTTGGAAACTAATAATTTTGTTTTTCTTTTCTCATTTAGTGTAGTAATTTATAGACCATCAGATTCTTCCTGTGGATATTTGACAAAGTTTGAAGATCTCGAGGAAGATACAAAAGCCGGAGAACCATGCATCGTCTATCACTTTCCTTTACAAAATTTGCAACGCATTGATCAAGAAATACCGCTGGATCAGATTCATAATACTTATTTGCAAAACTTATTAGTAAAAAGTCACGGCTTTTTCATTGGATATTATCGCAAGTACTTCTCAGCCACAAGCTATACCGAGCGTACAGGGGCAATATTCCTACTTTCAAGTGGATAACCTACAAGTTATAGTTACAGCTTCAACGAATTATAATCACGTTCCATTTGGCAATGTAAATGTTTTTTTTATCGAAAAAAAGTCATCTGCGTGTGAAATTTAGAAGTATGCAATCTTGGTCCTAAAACATGGTCATTATTTCATGAGTCAAACAGATAAATGTTCGAATTTTCTCAATAACATGTAAATGGTACTAGTTGAGGTTTTGTGGTTCAAAAGTGTGAGTAATTCACTCTAACCTAGAACCCTGATCTTATCAAAATCCTTTTTTAACCTTTTCTTTCAAGTCTATCCTTATGAATTAGTTGATATTATCGATAAAACGGAAAATGAAGATACCTCGGCTGGTCGCTTTCAATACATAATTAGAGCTTATGCAAAATTAAAAGTTACAGTGACGTTTCCAGATGTAAAAGCTTTAGATGATTGTTATCGAAACTGTCATAATTCAGAGCATTTTAAATGCAATACTTACTCATACTGTCAAAATGGTGACTGTAGAGTAAGCAGCTTATTAACTGAAGACTCGTATAATGAATCGCACGTTGAACAAGACAAATCATGTTCTATTTTGTCTTTGAATGTCATCAATGATTACTCCGAGGTATCTCAAAAAAATTTAAAACACAGACTAACCGCGGCGGAAAAAAGTAATATTTATTCTTGTGCAGAATATTGTCATGCTTCACTTGATTGTCTTTCCTTCCAATGGGGCGATTTCCAGTGTAGTTTTGGTGTTTATTATACAGATGCATCTGCTGAATATGTTGATGAATGCAGTGTATATCTTCGTAAGTATCCTTAGAAATGAGTAACAAGTTTTTTTTGTTTATCAATACAAGTGGAACCCCCGATCATGACTGATCGTAATTTTTTCACTGAAATACAATAAATTCAATCCATATCTAAAGACTCAAATTTTTGATGAAAAACCATCGTCAATGAGAAAAACTAAAAAATAAAATAAAATCTGGTTATACAGCTGAACAAAATAAAATCTTGTTGTACAGTTAAGGTACCATATTTTTCACTTAACTCTTTACTCGAAAGACGGTTTTACTTATCATTCTAATCCAACAATAAACAATCAACCTGAATAACCAAAAAGTTTTTCCCCCAAAGTCAATAGTAAAAGATACGGATTCTGCATTTTTTCCCCCAGCCTATTTGGACGCTAATTTCTCAGTAACCTCAGTTCCGAGAAAGTTCGAACTATTTTTTGCGATTGTAGTTTAATCATGGCTTTCATTCTGTGAGAAAATTTTCTTTAGAACACGTTTAGTTTGCCCACAATCTTCCCGCAAAAATTTCATAGTTTGACTTTATATATTGTAAAGATTGTAAAGTGGAAAACTTTACCGAAGTAAATGACACGAACTAATGTAAAACAATGTAGTCTTTATTGATTCAAGTAGCTACTTTTCAGACTGAGTGGTACTGAATCATAGAACTGAATGAATTGACGAAGCAGGAGCTTCGACTTATTGCCGTTAATTTACTTCGTAGAGCCTCAAGAGACACAAGGATTGGTAAATACAATATTCCCAAAGATACTGTTGTAATTTTCAATTTATGGAGCATTCACCGAGATCCAAAGCTATGGCCTGAACCAGAAAAGTTTGATCCTAATCGATTTCTGTCTGAAGACGGTAGCAAAGCTGTAAAACTACCTTACTTGGTCCCTTTTAGTGGAGGTAAAAGGATTTGTCCCGGAGAAGGCCTAGCCAATGTGCCATTATTCTTGTACCTTGTGAATATTTTGCAAAAATATCGAGTGCGATATGATCCAGATGTAAAGTTGTCTTTTGAAGCAAAATTTTGTGTTTCAAGGCGACCAAAATATTCACCTCCTTTAATATTTGAAAAAATCGGTTAATTTCTTTGCTGTTCTCTTGTTTTGCTAACTAATAGATCTAATGGATTCTGAAATTTGTCGACCATTGTTACCATTAAACAAGTTGTTCATGTCTCTTTTAATATTTGTTGTATGTTGAAGAAATGTCTTAATTTCTCTTCTTAATTAAATCATAATTAATAAACAATGACTAAGTTTTCATCAATGAGAACTGTTTTGTGCATCAGACAATGTTCATGTTAATAAATAAATTGCCCAATGTATAATATAAAAAGCTTAAGAATGTATTTTAAACGCCCAAAAGAACAGCAACACTTAATGAGCTAAATTTTAAGATTATGAAGTGGCCTGCACGCTCACCTGACCTCAATTTTATTGGAAATTAAGGTGGATGCTTTGGGTGGGTGGTTATTGATAGAATCTACTAACGATACGATAAAATATCGAATATCTTCATGTAATTGATCCATCCCTTCGACTTATTTAGTTTCTCGAGTTGGTTTCATTGGAACAGTCATTTTCAACTTTGCTTTTTTAACAAATCCTTCCTTAGGAGTGAATCTAAATCCAGTGAATCCTGCAGCAAACGCCAATATAAATGCTATTGTCCCCAATCCTATTGCTAAAGAGAAGTCATTTGATTTCGTTGATGTTTTCGTTAATGATTCAGTTGTATTAGTTTGTATCGGTGGATCAGCTTCACTCTTTCCTGTAATTTTCTTATGGTTGATGTAAATTGAACAAATTTTGGTTTTGCTTTTTGACTCTTCAAATAGTTCAGGATTATTAAATTTATTTGGTTTCAAGTTTGCCAATGAACAACTCGTCAATGAAAATTTTTTATAGTAAATTTGACTATAATCAATTGTTTCGCAAAATTCAAAAGTAAAACAATTGGGATCTGAATTGCATTTGGAAGCACATAGTTCTAGTGATAAATGGTCAAAGGTTCCAACAATAGATTCTTTCATATCATCTTTCAATGCAAGTCCAACTTTATGTTCATAAGCAAGTTCAGATTTTTCTGTGAAACCAAAAAAATTGAATAATTAGTAAATATGACCAGACTTGAGCTAAGATTAGATTAAAGAAATGGTTTTACTTGAATAATGGGAACATCCAGCTTCAGCCTTCTTCCAGTTTGTTGCGTTTATTTGATGAGCTACATCTATCGCAATGTGATTGACATGTAAGAAACAAACAGATTCATTTCTGAAAAGAATTAAGATACAAAATAGAATGAGAATTCATTGAATTATTACTACTATAAGTATTACTAATCGTAGATAAATATACAATAATATTGCAATAAATTTACGAGTATCATCATCAATAATACCATAGGTAGTAGGTTGAGTCAAGTCGAATCAAGTTGAAAATTGTATGACTATTCAAAACGCTATTTCATAACAATTTCAACACGTTGTTAATGAAAAATTCAATAATATTAGTCTGTTGTCTTTATGGATCATCTAATTGCCTGTATTATGCTTTGATCGATTATCATGATTGTGACCAATGGATTTTAACTATTTATGATTTGCATCGAGTTCATTTTTCACATAAAATATTAAAATTTCTGATAAGTTTCGACTTACCTTTGATCGTTATCTTGGCAATAATCAAATGATTCACAGTTGAAATCATTCGATTGAGCACATTTTTTAGCACAATCACCAATTGGTGCATCAGATATGGTTGAGACGGCATCCAGAACTAGATTTTTTCCAGGATACTCATGGAATAGATTTATTAAAGATTCTAGATTGAAATTAAGGAACAAAATTAATTCAAGAAATAACAAATTAATGGGATAATGAATTTACTTTGATATATGTCACATCCATCTGCATGGCTTGTTTTATCTTCGAATGTGTTATTCAATGAACTCGATGTTTCTTCACTCAGAATGCATTCCTTATTCTGGTTAACACAATATGAAAGTGTATTACAATCATCATCATTCAAACAAGCCATGAAACATTCGTTTAGAGTACTTTTCTCGATCTTGAATTGTCCTTCATTGAAATGGCGATCAGTTTTAATGATCGGAAAATCTTCACCTCTTAAAGGTCTAAAGGAACCCTGTCTATGTAACTCTTGGGAAATATCACCGATCTCTTCAGGACCATTAACAATGAACACATCTTCGAATCCACCTTCTTGGAGCTTATTCCTTATCTGTTGTAATACATGTGGCATTGACGATAAATAATTTTTGCTAACCAATGGCTTAACATAAGCCTCTGATCCTCTATAATAAAATTTACATTTCTCATCGTATATTGATTCGGCAGTATCCCAAAAAAGATCTTCTTTTGTAAAAATTGAACAGTCATAATCCGTACAGAAACTAAAATCAATACAATTTCGAGTGGAACTGCACAGTCGTTCACAGTCCTCGACTTTAAATATTTTTAAAGTATTTAAAGGATGCCTAATTTTACGTTCATCAAAATGTTGATAAACATCAATGAAGTGCACTGGATCAAAAAGCTTAACAGTAACATATATATTAGAATCAACTCCTTGTGCATGAATTTCACCAATGCGTGTTATTGGAATGAATGAAGTCAAGAATTTTTTAGTGGATTCCTTGACTGATTCCATATTGTATTCAGTCATCAAAGGATTTGAAAAGAAGAGTTGAAACCAAGTATAGCTTCCAGGTTCTGCATAACAATCAGAAACATCGAATCGATCTTCGTAATCAATGTATTCGTCTTCGTAATTGATTATGGTAACTTCCACTTGAGTTGGCACATCAGCGTAATTATAGCGATAATCATCATCGCCTCGATCTGGAGTGAATATGATTTTACTTGGGACAGAGTTACTGGTGTTCTGGGTGTAATAATAGTCAACAATGCCATCAACATTATAGAAGAAGCTTTCTGCTCTGTACTCTTCCACTCGAAAAGCTCCAAAAGGTATATCACCAATAAAAGTTGGTACTTGATATGCATCTGGTTTCATTACCAGATAGTACAATAGATTGAAACCACGGTGCTGATGATATGGCCAACTGGTGACCAGTGTAATAAGAGTAGAATAATCTGATGTTAAATACTGGCATCGACCAGTGTGTTCATTAACTTGAAATCGTCCTAAAGGAGGAGGCATTTCAATGGAACGAACGAAATCAGTTTCTTCTTGGATTTCGTACGCAAACACATCGCCTCGTTTCAATACTCGACACGTTGATTTGATAGAGTCATGGTTAGGATAGGCTATTATCGCTTCCATGTCCATGGAAAACTCTTCAACCTGACTGAAAGCTGGTAATGGAGTAGATGGACGAGTGCCTTTACGAGCACATCCATAACCCAATGGATAAGGAATGGGATAATCTGATGATATGACAAGTGGTTTGAACATGTAAAAGTTATAAACGTATTTTGAATCGGAATCAACTTGCTTTTTAACTGTTTGAGTCTCATTTATTGAAATGACTTCCTGAGTCTCAACCCATTTAGGATAATACAACGAGAACCGATAAGGTAATGAAGTCGCAACATCAAAGTAAAAGTCAATGTAAGGTCCATTAGGGTTGCTACAATAAAACCAGTGATTAACAGTACGACCTTCAATCAGTTCGGATCCTATGAATGAAGCTCTATCACTTATGCTGTTGGCATAAATCATCAACACTGTTGGTCCCAAATGAACCAAATCTCTAAACATCTCTGAACTAGCGACAATATCTTTTGGTTGGAACCAATCTTTGATCGATTCAATCTTCTCATTCTGGGTTAATTCCAACCTTTTACATATACCTTCTCGAACGGCGATCTTTTCCTCTGTTGAATGATAATAATAACGTCGATAAATTTTACTTTGAATGGCTGCTTCCAAATCAATAAAGCCAACTTTATTTTGTAGATCATAATAATCATGGACCAAATTGTTTCGAGTTGGATTAATGACTTCAACAGAAGCATGATAACCATTTTGTTTATCAATCAAGCTGAGAACATTTGGAACTTTCAATTCACCAACTTTACCCCTTTCAGGGCATTTGAAATTATCACAAAGAATTGAGTTTATTGAGTAAAGAAAACAGAGAAAAAAAGAAAAATGGAGAAAATTTTTCATCTTAAACTTTGATCGTTGATGTTGGGAAAAGTGACTTGAATAAAATTAATCAAACACTTTCGCATCTATTTAAAACAAAAATTTGCAATCAAATAATGGCATGAAGAAAATTATATCTGAAAATGTATCAGCGTTCCAAGGGGCGTCAAAAGATTAACTAACAATTGTAAGTTCGAATGGTATTTTTGTTCGAGGTGAAAATCTGTGAAAGTCAGATGACTGATTTACTTTAATTTCAACAATGGAGGTGTGAAATTGAAACCATTACCGAAGCCAACAATCTTGGTTCTACCTGAAAGTTGTGATGATAAGTCTTGTCGATGATTGCTCATCTTTTATCCTTTAAAATAGCTCAGCTTGTATTTAATGTATTAAGTAATAAGTAATAAGTAAAAACCGCTGCACATTTTCTTGTTTGCAATAATAAAAATTCATTTTGAGCAAATCAAAATCAATTTCGAACGTGATCTGGGCATCTTTACTGATTCAAAGTTAAAGAAACTAAGTAGAATTGGATGGGTCCCAAGCATCGAAAAAGTTTTCCTTTAGTCAATAAATAGACTAAAATTAAATGTTCATGCATAAAAAGTTTACGCACTCTAACTTGACCAGTTCGCGAGATTTCCGAGAGATTTCATTTGAGATCTATTTATTATAATGCATTTTGAAGAAAATGTGAATTATCAATTTTTTTGCTTGAAAGTTTTATTTTAATTGCTACTCACTGATTAATAGCATGGAATACAATTATTTATCTTGGGAGCAACATGAGTCACACACATATTCATGCGAATCCTTTCCTCAAAGATCAAGGGGCTTTCTATCTTGTGAGTCGTAAATATCACTGAGCAGTTCGTACTATGAAAGGTAATTTGAATCCACATCGGTAACCATCAAGTGACTTGAAAGTGAACAACTTGTCGATAACTCAGATCATCTTGATTACCAATCTGAATAGAAAGTCCAAGCAGAATTGTGTTAAGTGGTTGTCATCCAACTTCGAGTCCAGACAAAGAGATTCTCATTCTTTGTATTGATATCTATTCTATTCAAAATGTACTTGCAGATGCTAGTAGATGCTTACATTGAAATGAAATTTCTCAAGATCTAGTTCAAAGCAAGTATTATTCAATAAGGGTTGTTGGGAGAAAATATTGATTCAGATATTTTTCATTTTTAAATGCACTTTTCCAAATAAAAACATGAATTCATACTAAAACTCATTGTTTCCCCTTGATTAGCTCCAACTGGAATTGGATGTCCACATTACTTATCTGGAAATAAACGATTTCCAGAGTTGCAAGTTTCTCACCTACACCTCACCATGGATGAACGAATGCAAGGTTTAAATACATCTCGATCACTCAGTAAGGTTAGTTTATTTATCAAACATCGATTAGTGTTACATTTTATTTATATTAGTGCAATAGTATTGAACTAAATCATGAATATCTCATAGTGGGAACAAGATCCAACATTGAAATCGGGTCTAATCAATGTTCAGTGAATTAACTATGAAACTTATCGTCGATTGATCTTTCATTTCAAAGATAAAATTTGTAAATGTTGAGTTCCTATTACTTTTATTTGTCATTTGTCATTAAATTCATTTTGATTTCAAATTTATGTTGTCCATTCTGTTGTACAATAAGTTGTCCATGCACCTTTTAACATTTGTTGCATGTTAAAGAAATCTTTTGCCATCTCTTATTAGTGGTAAATAAAATCCTAATTAATCAAACAGTGGCTTTAAGTTTTATTTTTCATCAATGCCAACTGTTTCGTGCATCGAAATGCATGAATTATGTTTGTGTGAATGAATATTGGTAAATTGCCCAATGTATAAAAAGCCTAGCCATGTATTTTTTAAACACCAAATGAACTGCAAAACTTAATGAGCTGGATTTTAAGATCATGGAAGGGCCTGCACATTCACTTGAGCTCAATGTTATTGAAAATTAAGGTGGATGCTTTGGGTGGGTGGTTAGCATTAGAGTCGGTTTGTGTAAGAAAAGTTTTGTTCTGAAGTGTAGTCAGTTAAAATTGTCTTTTTATACAATGTTTTATTGTTACCATCTTAATCTTCATCATCACCCTTTGACTTATTTAGTTTCCCGAGTTGGTTTCATTGGAACAGTCATTTTCAACTTTGCTTTTTTAACAAATCCTTCCTTAGGAGTGAATCTAAATCCAGTGAATCCTGCAGCAAACGCCAATATAAATGCTATTGTCCCCAATCCTATTGCTAAAGAGAAGTCATTTGATTTCGTTGATGTTTTCGTTAATGATTCAGTTGTATTAGTTTGTATCGGTGGATCAGCTTCACTCTTTCCTATAATTTTCTTATGGTTGATGTAAATTGAACAAATTTTGGTTTTGGTTTTTGACTCTTCAAACAGATGATGTTGAATGTTACTTGGTTTTAAATTGGTCAGTGTACAACTCGACAATGAAGCGCTTCTACCCGAAATTTGATTATAATCAATTGTTTCACAAAACTCGAGAGTAAAACAATTGGGATCTGAATTGCATTTGGAAGCACAGTGTTCTAGTGATAGATGGTCAAAGGTTCCAACAATGGATTCTTTCATATCATCTTTCAATGCAAGTCCAACTTTATGCTCATAATCAAGTTCAGACTTTTCTGTAAAAGTAAAAAGATTGTTTAATTAGTAAATATTGACCAGACTTTGAGCAAAGATTAGATTAAATAAATGGTTTTTACTTGAATAATGGGAACATCCAGCTTCAGCAAACTTCCAGTTTGTTATATTTATTTCACGAGTTTTATCTATCACAATGTGATTAACATGTAAGAGACAAATAGATTGATTCCTGGATGGAATATGGATGAAAATAACAAAAAAGAAACTCATTAATAGCCATTGAATATGTTCTCATAATTTTAAATAGTTTGGTTTTGTGTTAATCAAAAATGAGTTTTGTATCAGTTTGAAGTTCAGTCTCTTTTGAAATCCAATACTTTGAATAACCGTCAATATTTAAATAAAGTTCATCAACAGCAAAAGCGGCAAAATAGTCAGTTCAACTTACCGGTTATTATTGTTTTCACAGTAATCGAACGATTCACAATTGAATGATTCTGATTGAGCACATGTGCTAGCGCAATCACCAATTGGTACATCAGGTATGGTTGAGACGGCATCCAGAACTAGATTTTTTCCAGGATACTCATGGAATAGATTTATAAATGATTCTGGATTGAAATTGAGGAACAAAATTAATTCAAGAAATAACAAATTAATGGGATAATGAATTTACTTTGATATATGTCACATCCATCTGCATGGCTTGTTTTATCTTCGAATGTGTTATTCAATGAACTCGATGTTTCTCCACTCAGAATACATTCCTTATTCTGGTTAACACAATATGAAAGTGTATTACAATCATCATCATTCAAACAAGCCATGAAACATTCGTTTAGAGTACTTTTCTCGATCTTGAATTGTCCTTCATTGAAATGGCGATCAGTTTTAATGATCGGAAAATCTTCACCTCTTAAAGGTTTAAAGGAACCCCGTTTATGTAATTCTTGGGAAATGTCACCAATCTCTTCAGGTCCATTCACAATGAATAGATCTTCAGCTGATAGCCCAAGCAAACGAAATTTGCCTGATGAGACTTTATTCCTTATCTGTTGTAGTACGTGTGATATGGTTGACAGATAATTTTTATTCACTAATGGAATAAGATCAAATTGATACTTGGACCGAGAATAAGAAGTACATCCTTCTGTGTAGTGGAATGAAGTTGAGTATTGAGAGCCACGAGTACTTTGATATATTGAACAATCATAATCGTCACAATAGCTGAAATCAAAACACTTTTCAGTTGCACTACAGAGCTGTTCACAGTCTTCGACTTTAAATCTTTTAACAATATATGCAGGATTGTTAATTTTATATGTATTGTGAAGAAGATAACCCTTAATTAAATTTACACGATCATAAAGCTTAACAGTAACATACACATTAAAATCAACTTGTTGTGCATGAATTTCACCAATGCGAGTTACTGGAATGAATGAAGTCAAGTATTCTTCTGTCGATTGCCTGATTGCTTCCAAATTGAATTCGCTCAGCGAAGGATTTGAAAAGAGAAGTTGAAACCCAAGTATAGCTTCCAGGCTCTTCATAACAACCGGAAACATCGAATCGATCTTCGTAATCAATGTAAACTTCTTTGTAATTAATTATGGTTACTTCAACTTGAGTTTCATAAGAATAATAATCGCTTGGATCCTCAGTGAATATGACTTTACTCGGAACAGAGTTACTTGTATTTTGAGCATAATAATAGTCAACAATGGCAGCAATACCATTTCTGAAGAAGTTAGTTGCTTTGTATTCTTCCACCCGAAAAGGTCCTAAAGGTATATCACCAATGAAAGTGAGTGCTTGATCTTTAGGTGGTTTCATCAGCAGATAATAAAATAGATTGAATACTTGATTTTTATCGGAAGGCCAACGGGTTACTAGTGTAACATCAAATGGATAATCTGTTGTTGAATGGCTACATTGACCGGTGTGTTCGTCGACTTGAAATCGTCCTAAAGGAGGAGGCAATTCAATGAAACGAACAGAACCATCATTTTCTTGGATTTTGTATGAAATAACATCACCTCGTTTCATTACTCGAGCAGTTGATTTGATAGGGTCATGGTGTGGATAGGTGATTATTGCTTCCATGTCCAAATTAAAATTATTAACTTGACTGAAATTTGGTAATGGAGTAGATGGAAGAGTGCCTTTACGAGTACATCCATAACCCAATGGATAAGGAATGGGATCATCTGATGATATGACAAGTGGTTTGAACATGTAAAACTTCTTGCTTGTTGAACTTGCTTTTTAACTGTTTGAGTCTCATTTATTGAAATGACTTCCTGAGTCTCAACCCATTTAGGATAATACAAC
The DNA here is from genome assembly GCF_000239435.1 of Tetranychus urticae. The sequence goes on from NW_015449931.1 coordinate 6,808,138, forward strand.
GAAAACCGATAAGGCAACGAGGTCTTAACATCAAAGTAAAAGTCAATGTAAGGTCCATTAGGATTGGTACAATAAAACCAATGATTAACACTACGACCTTCAATCAGTTCGGATCCTATGAATGAAGCTTTATCACTAATATTGTTGGCATAAATCATCAACACTGTTGGTCCCAAATGAACCAAATCTCTAAACATCTCTGAACTAGCGACAATATCTTTTGGTTGGAACCAATCTTTGATCGATTCAATCTTCTCATTCTGGGTTAATTCCAACCTTTTACATATACCTTCTCGAACGGCAATCTTTTCCCCTGTTGAATGATAATAATAACGTCGATAAATTTTACTTTGAATGGCTGCTTCCAAATCGATAAAGCCAACTTCATTTTGTAGATCATAATAATCATGGACCAAATTGTTTCGAGTTGGATTAATGACTTCTACAGAAGCATGATAACCATTTTGTTTATCAATCAAGCTGAGAACATTTGGAACTTTTAATTCACCAACTTTACCCCTTTCAGGGCATTTGAAAGTATCACAAAGAATTGAGTTTATTGAGTAAAGAAAACAAAGAAAAAAAGAAAAGTGGAGAAAATTTTTCATCTTAAACTCTGATGATTGTTTTGATTTTGTATACTTTGATTGTTGATGTGGGAAAAGTGACTTAAATGAAATTAATCAAACACTTTCGCATCTATTTAAAACAAAAATTTCCAATCAAATAATGGCGTGAAGAAAATCATATCTGAAAATGTATCAGCATTCGAAGGGGCGTCAAAAGATTAACTAACAATTGTAAGTTCGAATGGTATTTTTGTTCGAGGTGAAAATGTGTGAAAGTCAGATGACTGATTCGCTTTGATTTTAATAATGGAGGTGTGAAATACAATTCATTACTAAAACCAAGAATCGCCTGTTTCGCGTTTTCGCCCCAGGCTTAGATAGCTTGTTAGTAGTAAAGGTTGACTATTGTGTTAAAAAGGCGGGGCCTATTCCCCACTCCTGTAAGGAGAGAGCATGCGCAAAACATTAAATGCCATCTTCATTGTAGAGTACTTATCTACTTGCTCTTGGTTATGAACCGGAGTTTAACTTACAAGGGAAGTTAACCAAGTGCCACTCGGATATTTTGATGTTTGATGGCACATTCGATAGATCTAAAGGTGTAGATGATTGAGTTGTTGGGTTTTGCCTGCAAATTGGGTGGTTCCTAAGATATTTGGGTTTAAAATTTGGCAACTTTGTTTATAATAAAAATTATAATTAGGTCAAAATGTGTGCTGAGGTTGCGCCGTGGTTAATGTTCAGTGACTGACCCCAAGACGCAAGACACAACATATCAAAAATTAACGTCTTAACGCATCCGCTGACCAATAGGCCACCATAAGGTTTTAAAAATTGAATGGCTCCATCTTTTGATTAAACCTTTGCTTCAAGTGGTTTAAACCCTTGTCATAGTTTCTAGTCTTCATGACTAATAAATTAGACAAATAGAATGAGTTTAGGTACTAACCCGTAGAGGGAGACTACCAAAATTTTCAGAACTTTACGGAACCCTCCACTGTTGTTAATTAATTTATTAGGTCATCCGGAATGTCTTACCCCTAAGGATGACGGAGTCAGTTTAGAAAATTTTTATTTAAAGTGATTTATGGCATAAATAATTATACAGCGTTGCCGCCGAATAGGTAATTTTGCAATACCCTCCGCATACGCTGGTGGCTTATTTTCGAAAAAACTATTATTTGAGACTTAAGTGCGTCTATTGAAGCACAAGCTTTACCTCTAAGAAATCTGTTGGGTTTAGCGAACAAATAGAAGTCGCCACGGGCCATACCTGGAGAATAGGGGGTAAACCAGCAAAAACCAGTTTAACTTGTTAAGTTGTCTTCTTTGGCCATGGTATCTGCAGCCCTGTGTGTTTTTGCATTATCTTGTAAGAAGACTGGTCTTCTCTTCGAACTCTTCGCTCTTCGTTCTCTTCTTCCTGAGCTTGAACATTGACTAACTTTATCCAGCTATCTTGTGTATTCATTTCAGTCAAAAGTTGTACCAGGTTCCATAAACTATAGTTAAAACTGAGTTCAAAAACGCATTGGGCTGTTATTATACCAGGAAACGTAAAATCGCAAAATATCCGGTACAGCCCTAAAGCGCACTTGGACACTTCCTCACTTCCTTAATAACATCAGCGTATTTCACTAATCCTAATGACATCCTCTCTCTTTTATCTACATTTTGGTTTTTCAAACTAAGAGTTATTTCAGCAGCTAGTTTAAATAATAAAAGAGTGCGTTTATTTATGAAGAGATTAACTAAAGAAAAAGTAGTTTCACATGTATGGATACCCTTAACCTAATACTCGTTAACCACACCCTTACTTATCTCGATCCTTGGTTACTACTATGCCTTCAGTTTTAGATTCCTATAAAAGGCAAGATGTTAACCACATCTTAAACATACCATCTTCAGTCAGCAAACAAGAAAGTTTGATATTTCACTACTTGTATATTAACATCATTGCTTTCACTCTGTTGCCAAAACAGATCATAATGCTCTTTTCGATGTTTTATTTTGCTCAATTCATCAAGCAGTTTGCAAGTACCATTGCAAACAAAATTTTTAGCTACTTTTTCAATGAAATTTTAAACTGGTTTTTCAATCGTTTTTCGAACAAAGCTTCACCCACTCCAACATCTTCATCGAAATCGTTGAATGCTGATTGCATCATCACCATTCACTGCAGTATTGAAAAGATCTATCGTATACGTGATAAAGTCTCGCGCGAATTCTACAAAAAGTGCACCAATGATGGCGAAATTGTGAGGAGTTATGAGTCCTACCAACCAGACATAGGAACGTCTTCCACTGTAACTCTTGTTGCTTCAGGTGTTGGCCAATGCACGCCGTTGGACCTTTCAACTAAAAAATAGTTTAACTTAACATTTTGCTGTCATATTCAATTTTATAACATTAAATAATAATTTTCATTGCTTATCTCTGTCTTTTTCTATATTTACGTAGATTTAAGTACACAAGTAGACTATATCTCAGCTAAAACATAATATATTCACCTATATAGTTCATATATAGTCTTTTCACCAAATTTATCAAGTTCTTTTCTGCACATTCGCAGATAACAATGCATGAGCTATCATGATGAAGATCAAGTCGAGCTCACGATAATAATATCATACACTGCTTGTCAAAAGTATAAGGCCACTTGATTTTCTTCGGTATTTCTAAATTTTAGCTGATTTTCTGAACTCTTTCTAATTGGATTATACTAAGCCATGGGAGAATAGCATTTTCACTCAATTAAAATTAATTTAAGACTCAAATTTTTAAACTGAAGATTAAAATTAAGGAATGCATATGTTAGCCACATGGTCAAAAGTATAAGGCCACTTTAATCCAATTGAAATAATTAGGCCAAAAATTAGTTTAAAAGAGAATGCATTGATTTTTCCTGGTCATTTTTTCGAGTTCAGTACTCAGTTTTTCTCTATTTCCAATAGTTTTTGATTTATCTTACTTTGTTCTGCAATTACATAATGCCTCGTTCATCAGCTTTAAATGACTATGAAAAAGGTCAAATTGATACAATGATTCAACAGGGTATCTCTCTAAATGCAATAGCGCAAGAAATTAATAGATCAAGATGTGTTGTGCAAAATTATGCCAAATTAAAGGAAAATTACGGTACATCTCCTCGCTCTGGACGCCCCCCTGTGCTAAGTGATCGTGATAAAAGGAAAGTTTTGGGACTCGGATCATCAGAAAAGTTATCTTGCTAAAAGATTTTATCGGAACTGCAACTTCCTGTTTCATTAAGCACTGTTACTCACACGTAAAACCAATCTGGATTGTTTGAGTACACATCGATGGATGTCAAACCAAAACTAACGGAAGCTAATCGTGCTAAAAGGATTGAATTTGCTCGTGACATAAGACTTGGACTGATGAATGGCTTTCAGTGATATTTTCTGATGAAAAAAAGTTTAATTTGGATGGTCCAGATGGATTAAAATGTTATTGGCATGATCTTAGAAAGGATAAAAAGTTTTTTCTAAACGCAATTTCGGTGGTGGTTCAATCATGATATGGGGTGCATTCAGCTTCAATGGAGTTCTACCAATCGTCAAAATTTCCTCATCAATGAATTCAATGGACTACATCAAAGTGCTGGAAGAAAATTTAATCCCTAATGCTGAATCAAATGCCGGTACTGATTGGATTTTCCAACAAGATAATGCAAGGATTCATGTCTCTAATGCAACAAAAAACTTTTTTGAGACAAATTCTGTCAAGGTATAAAGCTGGCCAGCATGTAGTCCAGATCTGAATCCTATCGAGAATTTATGGGGATTGACTGCGGGGAAAGTTTATGCCAATCAAAGACAATTTAATAAGATTGATGAATTATGGACTGAAATTCAGAATGTATGGTATGGAATCGAACCCGAATATTTGCAAACCCTCGTCAAGTCTATGAGCAACAGAATCTTCGATGTAATCAAATTGAATGGTAGCCAAACTAAATATTAATTAGGAAATTAATAAGTGCCTTATACTTTGACGACGCAAAATTTTAATTTTTCCCCTAATTTTTCTCCCTCGATTTTTTTTGGATTTTTTTTCTTGATTAGTCGCAGCAATAAAAAGTTATCATCTTTTTGATAAGGTGCAGGTTTTTTCACCTTTTATTTTAAAAATTATCAAGAAAAATCAAGTAACCTTATACTTTTGACAAGCAGTGTATGATATTATTATCGTGAGCTCGACTTGATCTTCATCATGATAGCTCATGCATTGTTATCTGCGAATGTGCAGAAAAGAACTTGATAAATTTGGTGAAAAGACTTGAAATCATACGTTAAAGTCGGTTTATAATACCAAAACAGCGCAGTAGTTGATAAGGCATGCACCAGGAACCTAATAACTTAATCTTTTCAACTTTTTCAAATTCAAACACTAACTCCGATTTAATCTATTTCCAACCTTCTGCTTTTAACAAACACAAATTCTGTGCATTGACCTTCATAGCAAAAAGTAGCATTTACAATCAACATGGGAGTCTATAGGATTGGTTCATGCCCGAAGGCATAATAAACAAAGATCATCATCTAAGGCATGCTTTTTTAATGATTTCAGGTAAGTTTCAGCCATTTTGTTCCCTACCCAAACTAATAAATGTTTCTTCTTTTTTCAGTTAACAACCAATCAGACCCTCCAACAACAAAAAGGACCAGGGCTCAATCAAGATCACCAAGGTTGATAACGAGACACCTAATCTAGATAACAACATTAAAAGTAATGAAAACAATCAAGAGACAGATGGTGACAATGGTGAAGGCAATGGAATAATCCAAAGTAATGACAACAACGTAGAGACAAATGGTGACAATGGTGATTCCAATGGAAACAATGCAGATAATGGTGACAAGGCAACCAACCAAGACACTAATGCTTACAATGGTGATTCCAATGGAAACAATGTTAATATTGAAGGTGATGATAGTGATGGAGATAGATTGGTGATACTCGCACGAGTAAGATATCATTTTTACGAGATATCATTATGATCTTTTCATAAGATACCATTATAATAGTTAATATAACCGTCCATAACTGCTTAATTTTGTTTTTACATTCTTCCAGGCAGATTGCTTCCAGCTCACACTCCAATATTAACAAATATTTTACCCGTTTGCTCAGCATGGGAAATTGAAAAAATAGAAGGATACCATGTGGATAAAGAGGGTAATACTCTGGTACGATTTAGATATCCTGCATACTGGGCAGCTCTATCAACCTTCTGCAACTGAAAGAATTCAAAACGCGGATGAGATGAAAAAAGAAAGAGAAGAAGGAAGATGAAAAAAGCGAATCTGATGTAAACGCAACCGAATTTATACAAGAAATGAAAAAAGGGTGAAAAAAATTAAGATGATCCAATTGTTTTTTCATGTGTGTGTTGCGAAGCCACGTGCAAAGTTTTGAAATCATGTGAAAATCACGTCTTGGTGTATCAGGAAATTACCACAGCAGACTAAAGCAGGACTGTAGGAAAATTTTAATTAAAGATGGATTTAAATATCCAGAAAGCAAAATACCAGTATCTTTACCAGACCAAAAAAGTAGCCTTGGTAACCTG
>NW_015449931.1:6819808-6836010 GCF_000239435.1 Tetranychus urticae
TGATCATTGAAACAGGCCCTAATAACTTTTAAATACCTGAAAATATTCAAAAGCAATGGGATGATGTTTTTAATCCTAAAAAATAAACATCAACTTTCTTAATCCTTTGTAATCTTTTGATTATATTTCATGCATGATTATTTCAACCTTTTTACATTGTATTTGTAAAGATTGAAGCTCTTCACACAAATTAAAGTTTTTTGGTCTTATAATGATACTTGAATGTATATTTATCACCCAATCATTTACTCCAAAGTCATCAGAAATGTATGAGAATATATTCGTTCAATATATACTATAACCATAATTTTTGAGAGCTGAATGACAAATATCATTATCATGGAGATATCACTAAATCATTTAAAACCTGTAGCAATTATTTTACCGGATTCAAACAGTAATAAACAATTGCTTACGTCTTTAATTATATCAGCATTGAACCTTTTAATTCTTGCTGCTAAAGGAATCCTTTTTCCAAGGTCCCACAATGATACTATATTAACAATGCGCATCGAGAACAATATAAAAGTATTCTTTGAATATTAAAACAATAATTGAAGCTACTTTAAAAATGAACATAGGCAACAGCATACATCATTGAGCATTATTATTTTGAGATTGGCTATTTATACTTGTTTGAACATCCGCTTTCTCTCAAGTCATTCAGCCTTAATCAAGTGTAACAAACGCTCAAGTGATCGTCATTCATTAATACTTGTTTATTCCAGAAGGGGGACATCCGTCCCCCTTCTTCCATCCAGGTTAAGCCTAAATCAAAGGAACAAGTATAGATCACGTGACAAAAACGGTCGAGTGTAGTGATGAAGAAGCATTCAAGTATTGAGAAGAATAGTGACCATAAGATAGTATTCAAGGTCAACCGTGAAATCAATCAAGCGTAAATTCAGTTTAGTTTTGAAATTAATCATGCATGAGAGGGGTGGCGTTTTTAGGGGTATTTCCGTTTCCGTTCTGGGCATTAGAAGCGTATGCAACGGTACTACTTCTATCCCTATGTAGGAAAATAGGCTCCGCCTTTTTAACACAATAGTCAACCTTTACTACTCTCACCCCTGCCAGCATGCGGTCACTCGTCGAAACAGACGATGACACTCAAATTTGAATTACAGCGGGAAATGGAGAAACAACATAAAATAGAGTATAACTTTTTGTACTCTTTGCGTGTCATTCAAACTACACCTTTTTGATTACAAATATAACATAAAATATGAATCATCTGAATGCCATGATATCTCATTATGCATCGCTCATTTATTTATCTACCAATTAAGTGAAGTTCATAGCGATATCAGTATCGATCAATTTCATTAATATCTATTCTTACACTTGAATAGATCTGATCAAGTAACCATCTTCATGGCTAACTAGGCACAAGATGACCAATAATACTTATATAAATAGTTGGGGAGATCAAATAATGAAGCTATGGATTGAGTAAAACAATAATGGAACACATTGATAGTTAACAACTTTCAAACGTGAAGAAGATTGCGATTAGAATGATTGGATTCAAAATTTCCAAATTATATTTACACAAGGGTTACAAGCTTTAGGTATTTTGATTGAAAAATTGATTCAAAATTTAAAGCCATTTGAAAATTAGTTGACAGAAATGATTGGCAAAAGGTTAGAGATGGGCTTAATTATTCGTGAATGATAAATGAAAAGTTTGATTTCAAACCCTTAACTTCAATAATCTATAATATTAATACTAATATTTATTGAATTTGAAAGAGACAAGAGCTATCGTCCGGAATTTTTCGCCGATTGCCGATACAAGATTAGGAACATTCGATAGCATAAAATTTTCGAAGTCATCCTCCAAAGATTCTCCATTAGATCATGATCAAGAGCTGGGCACTTCATAACAGTAACATTGTTTGCATACCATTAATCCAAGTCCTTAATAGGGTAAATGTATCATCCTTAAAACCAGACGAAACCTTTGCTCATGTTGACTAACCAGAATCTCAACTAAATCCAAAAAGATTCTGGTAATGATAAAACAGTATCTAATCTGTTTATTTACAGGTTTCATCAATTTTGTATTTCATTCAACTAAGTAATTAGATACGATATTTCCAGTTTCTATTGTTGTTTACAAATTCACAAATTATGAACTGAATCAATTGACTTTGATAAGTTTAATATCTTTGTTTATCACTGAGTTATCTGTTAATTTATTTAGGCAAGGCGTCTTTACTTTGTGTGAACTTTGTATACAATATTATTGACTAATATCAAAGACTAAGCAATAAATATTTATTTCATTTGCAAATGTTAAGCAACAACAATTGGATACAAATTGTTGCTTTCTGCTTATTTCTGTATTCAATCTCCATTACAATGTTACTCAAACTTTTGATTGTTTTTACATTGTTATACCCAATCTCAACAATCCCAACAAGTAAGAATTTAAATTAAAATTCAATAATCTTAACCTAATATATATTTATTTAATAACAGTCTCTTTGGTGAACTTGCCATTGAAAATGCCTAAAGGAAGTTCAGTGATTAATGCTACTTTAACTGATGTCGTAAGTTGAACAATCAACTGATTGTTTATCAATTTAACTTTTAATTTCTTTCTTTAGAATGGATATAAAATTTATTTTATACAAGAGTTGATATCAGCTTCTGGACCAACAATCAAAAGTAAAATTTTAATCTCAGGCAATGAGGATTCCTACTCAGTACATTATAATGCTGATTCGTATACTGGCGTGGACAGCAAGGAACGATTGTTTATTCAAGGTAAGAAGATTCGAGTTTTTTGAACTACCTGATTGACGGAATTTGAAAGAAAATATTAAAAGATTCATGTGATGAGATTGACTTCTGAAACCATCGATACTAATGAAGTGAACACTTTTTTCTCGAGTCTAAGTTACTGTTCCAGTTAATTCAATTTTTTGATTATGCTTGTTCATTTCACTATCCAAAGGTACAAACTGTTTACTATTAACTTACAATATTAGTTGGGATAAAACTTTGCTCGATCTGATTTTCTTGATGGGACCTTCGATATTATACCGACTTGATCATTCGTCGTTTGTTTGGGTAACTATTATTGATTCCTTTTATTCAAATGCATCAGTTCACTTTATTTGTTGTTTAATAGAAATCTGTTGCAGACAAAAACATCAGAGGAATCATGATGAAAGGTGCATCAGCAAAAATTAATGAAAACTTGCAAATTACTTTCTATTACAAAAGTAAGTTGAACAATTGGATTAAAGTGGTTATAATTTAAAATATTGGTACTCTTTCTGTAAACTCAGGTCATCTCGATTACCAATCTGGAATAGAAAGTCCAAGCAGAATTGAATTTAGTGGCTATCATCCAACTTCGAGACCAGACAAAGAGATTCTCATTTTATATATTGATATCTATTCTATTCAACATGTAGATGCTTACATTGAAAACGAAATTTATCAGGATCTAGTTCAAAATAAGGTTCAAGTAAGTATTAGTTCAATAAAATAATTGTGGATAAATATTGATTCTCAAATTCTTCATTTTTCAAATAAAAACATGAACTCATGCTTATTCTTATTTTCCCTTGATCAGCCTCCAACTGGAATTGGATGTCCACATTACTTATCTGGAAATAAACGATTTCCAAAGTTGCAAGTTTCTCACCTGCACTTCACCATGGATGAACGAGTTCAAGGTTCAACCACGCATCGATCACTTAGTAAGGTTAGTTTATTTATCAAACAAAGATCAGTGTTATATGTTAGTGTAATAGTATTGAAATAAATAATGAATATCTCATAGTGGGAACAAGATCCAACATTGGAATCGAGTCTTAATGTGCAGTAAATTAAATATGAAATTCATCATCGATTGATCTTTCATTTCGAAGTAAAATTGTGAATGTTAAATTCCCAACACTTTTATTTGTCATTTGTCATTCAATTCATTTTTGTTTTCAGGTTAATGTTGCAAACCTTTACGATTTTTTGAGGATAAAAACATCATTGGTTGGTTCAGCAAGTGAAGTTATTTACGACTACCGACTAGGGGTTTCTTTCACTGTTGGGACGAATGGATCTGTTGCTGTGGCATCCATAGACTCGAATACACCTGGATTCGACCGTGGTCTATTCAGTTTGCAAAATCTTTTGATGTTGAATGATAACTTCAAATATGTTGGGAGACTCGACTTGGTGAGTATTTTATTAGAGTTAAACAAATTTGGTTGAGTTTAATGAATTGTAACATAAATGTAAACTGTGCATCTTGAATAGCAATTAAAATCATGAAAAAATGTTTTTTATTGAATCTCTTTTAGGAACATCGATTCGGACTGCCCGTTGAAGCATGGGAATCAGTTCAACTCAATGTTAATATCAATGGAAAGAAAGTGGACAAAGCTGTCATAACTCAATTTTTCGTTTCATCGGTGAGTTGAATACAAATTTAATAGGCAAGAATGGTGAGGTGTCCAGACACAAGTCAGCTGTGTGATTTTTAACGACAAATTCATTACTCATTTCGCTTAACTATTTGTACTTTAATCTAAATGGCGTTTTCAAGCATAATGATGACGTATTTCGGGGTTACACTCTTGTCAGTACCAAGATCTCCATCTATGATTATGATCAATCGGTAGGTCTTCATTTCAATTCTCGTTATTCTCAAAATATTAACATTATCCTTTATACCATGTCTTTGGCTAGAAAAAAGTTTACACTTTGACGGAGGGAATCACAAGAGATTTTATGAGCTTTCAAGAAGCTCAATCCATCGAGAGTATTCGTTCATTAACAGAAAAGGTCAATTTCGCTTCTAGCGATGAAAAATTGATCCTCAACTTCATATTAGAGTGCGCTGGTATGTATTGAAATTTAAATAAAGTTATAATATGAACTTTTGCAATGGAAATTCGGTTGAGAGTTATGTAGTTTAGGGAAATTCGTGTCCTTTCCGTCCAAATCCAATGTAGTTAGTTGAAAGACTATGTTGTCTTCGAATGTTTTCAATGATTATTTTAAACCGACTATAACTTTGCTTTTACAATTTTATAACCATGTCTGCAATACAAAATTATTCAACAGGCAAACTATTGATTGTCCAAAGCTTTGAACGACGAGGACGAATTAAACGAATAAATGACATTATAATAATTATTGCTTATTGCCTTCTTTAGCTCCAGTTCCTGCAAACACTGTTTGCATAAAGCACACGGAGGAACGTATTTACTGGCTGAAAAGAGATTTCCTTTATTATATTCTTTTAACTAAACCTGTTAGTTTACTACGAATAGCTGATATTCAATATCGCTTCACTGATACAAAAATCGAGATGGAAGTAAAATTTCTTGATCTACCACATTTGGAATGTAAGTTGATTACGTTTTGTTATCACTTGGGTTCCATTGAGTTCAATAATTGAACTTTCTTTTCTTTTCCAGTCATTTTCAACTCTAAAACCATGTATCTCAGTGAAGAGACATTCGACAAGATGATGAAAACTAGGGCTAACAATGAACCCGAATGCTTAGAAAAATTATCTCGATACCAACAGATAATCAAGTATAATAGCATTTCTTGATTGCATAAACACTTAGCATCAATTTATAACTGGTAATTGTTTTCCTCTTCAAAATTAGGGTTGCCATTTACAGACCTTCGGATTCTGTCTGCGGATACCTGAGTAATCCTGATGATCTCAAGGAAGATACTAAGCATGGACAGTCATGCAGTGTCTATTTATTTCCAATGAACAATTTGCGTCGAGTTAAAGAAGAGTTAACGCTTGACCAGATTCATGATGCATTCTTACGATATGTTGGTGTGAATTTTGTTGTCGATGACGGAGACTCTCGTAAGTACTTGTCATTTTGTTAGTTTACTCAACTGATAATTATTCTTATTCTTTCCTTAAAAGCGATGCGTTTTAAGATTAGTGATGTGATCGACGTGACTAAAAAGGAAACTGGCTCCAATGATGATATTGCTTCTCGAATCAGACACAATGCAAAGTTGAAAATTGATTATCAATTCACTTTGTCTGTGCCAGATGCAAAGACTTTTGCTGATTGTTACCGAAACTGTCATGAATCAGATCAAGTTCCATGCATTACTTTTTCATTCTGCAACACTGATGGTGTAATTGACTGTAGAGTAAGCAGCTTGCAGGCTTCTGATGTTGCCAGTCTGGACCAGTCGATTGAAACTGACCTAAAATGTGAAATTTATTCTATAAGTGTTCTCGACAATTATTCAAAAAAGTCCAACAGAAAATTTAAAACTCAGCAATCAACTGCAGTTGAACAAGATTCTGTGCATTCTTGTGCAAAAGCCTGTCATGTCTCATCCGATTGTATATCATTTCAATACTGTGATGGTTCTTGTACTCTCGGTGATTTTTTGTATACAGATGAGGCTACTCAATATGATGAAGAATGCATGATATATACTCGTAAGTATTCTTACAAGTAACACAAGTAACAAGTCTTAAATCCATCTTGATCTTTGCTTTTTCGTAATTCATTTAGCCAAAGTATCTAAAAGATACCAAAAAACAGGCAATCAAATAGTATCAGATGTGATGATCACCAAATCCCAATTAACCTTGGATCAATGTGCTTCATTATGTTATGAGTTATCCGATGGCGAGGAAACTGGATGTAAATCATTTAATTACTGCCCTAAAAGTAGAACAGAAAGTTCTTGTTCATTGACTCATTTCTCAGTTAAAAGTCCTTATACCAAAACCACTGATGGAGTTTATTGTTCAAATTACGAGTTAAAAGTGGAATCGAATGGAAAGAAACGAAAAGAATCCAGTTCAACTGAAGTGATTGCAGGGACATCGGGATCAAGTGCTTTTGGCATAATAATGTTGTTCCTGTTTGTCGGTGCTTCATTGGGATTCATAGCTCCATTTGCTTACTCAAAGGTTAAACATATGCATGATGCTTCAAAGACAAATGAAGATTTCACTAGGGAAAGACAGCAAAATGAGCAGCAAGATGAGACCACTTGAAAATTTTCATTGAATTTTTTCGCAAATACAATGGAATTACATTATTATTAATTACTGTAAAACTTTTCTAATCATTTGTGCCATTAGTAGTCATATCTAATGAAACGCTGATGCTTCAGGTATTCAAGCCATGATTTAAGAAATTAAACCAGATTTTATATTCACAAGAATATTCAAGATAACCTGATCCTTCGACCTCTAGTCAGGATTTAGGACAAGGATAAATATTTTTTCCAATATTTTGAGAAAGTTAACAAGTTTTTATCCCAAGTCAGCCTGAAAATGGTGAATTCTGAGTGAGTACCGTGCTTGAATTGTAAGTTTTGGAAAAAAATTTCAGTTTCATTTTTTGGTGAAGAGTAAGCTTTCGCAAATTTTCGTGACAGAAATCAAAATGTGAACAGGCGAATCTTTAAACGAGTCGCGTTTGCGATATCAAAGTATATAATATTCTAGGCTAAAAAACGTCAAGATAAACAGGGTAAATAACTATATTCTCACTCGTAACATGTTACATTGCATAATGTAGTTTTGCAAACTGCTTTCGAAAGCTATTTTTAGGTAATTTGCTAAGAAATGAAAAACTATTTCTAACAATACTTACTACAAGATTCAAGATTTACTAATAAAAGGAGTTGATAAATAGCAATCTACTTAATAAATCCGGTAAACTCGTCAAAATAAAGATGAAAATGATGAAATGGGAGTTTTCGAGATACATTCAAAACTATGGTCTGAACCTTTAGAGTTCATTGAATTAAACTTCACTTGAAATTTAAATTGTTGTTGAGCCAAATTAAAGTTGAGTTGAACCGAGGAAAGTGGCTTTGCTTGGCAATTAGCTTTACAGACTTTCTTTCTTACTTTTCCTACCTGAAACAAGACAAAACAATATCAAGAACAAAATCGTCTTGGAACGAATCAAAAAATTGTTCTGGTTATCATCGTTTATCAATTATAAAATTGAAACACTCTCGAGTAGATGATAAACATGGGTTGTAATTAATAAAAATTTTTCGAGTGAATTAAAAGTGTCTTATAAGTTCTTAGTATTTTATTAATATTCTTATATGTTCGAGTAGGTGAGTATTTTTATTGACGCCTTTCAAATTTTACATCAATTTTGTTGATCACAATAAATTCTTTAAACAACTGGATATGAAGCTGCTTCAGCAACTCCACACATATTGCTACCTCGGTACAATCGGAAGTAACCATTTTCACCAAAATCAGCTCCCCAACTGTTCTTAATCAGCCAATAAGGAGTACCATTATCCACACCATAACCTACAATGGTTACACCGTGGTCGATACCCTGAGGTGAGCATTTTGTTGACTTTAAAATACCAGAACTAGATTCAAAGTGAGGAAATAAGGAATTGATTACTATTCCAAAATGTATTCAGTATTTGAGCTGATCGATATGTGAATTTAAACTACTTACTCGTAATGTTGTAATTCAGATGCATCTACGGCAACTGAAACAACTCGTTGAGCGACGGCTTGAAGAAGGGCATTCTCATTACCTTGCGGAATATCAACGTAGGATGAGATTGAAGCACCTCTTTTGGAAGCTGAGTATTTGCATTTTCCGCTATCTCCTGCAGCAGAAGTGTATGGATAAGAACTTTCGGTAGCAACCCCTTTGTTATCTATAACATATTGGAATGCAGAGTCCATAAGACCACCACTACATCCCTTATTGTGGTAACCCCAAGAGCATTCAATCAAATTTTCCTCTGAAAGCTCAACTAATTTACCAGTTTTTTGGGCATTTGCGGATTCAATGGAAGCTATAGCTGAGAAAGCCCAGCAAGATTCACAAAAGGCTTGATCTTTGACTTCGGTTACAATTCCTTTGGTTCGCCAATCAATTGAAGCTGGAAGTTGAAATGTTTTGTTGACATTGTGGACAAGAGGAGCAGAGTGCTGACTTTTTTTAAAACCAAGATAAGCTGCTTTGAATTCCTCATAGGTCTGTTCAATGATGTATAATATCAAACAAATATTAAGAATAAATTCATTGAATAGTTTACTGAATAATGAACTTACCAAATCAGCAAATTTATTGACTCCTAAGCGATAAGTGTGTTCACCATTGTCAGCTCTTTCATTGTGGGCTTGAATCTTTTTCAGGTTGTACAAGAAAACTGTTTTTCGCCAAGCTTCTTCCCTTTCGTCCGCGTAAACCTTATTGTGTTTAGCCTATCAGAGAATGAAAAGTCAAATGGGAAATCAACTATTTACCAGCAGTTTCGCTCGTTAAACAACTTACCTTGAATGATTCCCATTCATTTTCATTGGATAAACTTGCTTCAGATTGATCGCTCTTTTTGAAACCAAGATGAGCTGCTTTGAATTCCTCATCAGTCTATTTAATTATTTAAAATATCAAACAAACATAAACCACCAATTCATTGAATAGTTAACTGAATTGTGAACTTACCAAATCAGAAAACTTGTTGACTTCTAAGCGATAAGTAAGCTCTCCATTTTCAGCCCTTTCATTGTGGGCTTGAATCTTTTTCAGATTGTACAAAAAAATTGTTTTTCGCCAAGCTTCTTCTCTTTCATCAGCATAAACTTTGTTGTATTTGGCCTATCAGAGAGTAAAAGGTTAGAATGTAAAATTCATTAGCAGTTTTTTAAGTTAAACAACTTACCTTGAATGATTCCCATTCATTTTCATAGGACAAACTGGCAGCAGTGACCAAGGCAAAAAGAGCGATGAAACAAGTTGTTCGAATCATTTTAATTGTAAACTGTTAATATGGTTTGATGGATGAAAATTATATAACTGTGATCATTAAATTATTTGCAAGTTTTTATATTGTTTAATTAACTGACAATCTAACATGATTACTCCATGCTGTGGGTATTTTCATTGATTCAAATCTATTGAATCATGTTTCATCCAACGATAATAATTAGGAAACTATTGATATTAAAAGTTCGAAATTTGTTTTTAGCATCAATCATGAACATGATTATCGATGAAAGTTAACGTGTGATATAATAATTGTATTGTTACGCCTCTGATTATTAAGTCCATACTACTAGTACTTAGTTTATTAATAGTATCTGATTATATTATCATATTATTACACTGCATTAGGGAAGCTAGAGATTGAGCGTTATTTGATTTATTTTAATTATTTATAAATGCATTGTTAACTAAGGGGAAAAATGTTGCTATCAATTTTCAACAGAATTATATTGTTTATAATTTATTTGTTTCAAGTCGTATCCTTGAAATTTTTACTGAAATATAACATTGAAAGCAGTTAATGGATTGTTTAGGGATTTGATATTACCGGTTGCAATTGGGTGAGTTTAGGTTCCTTTTTTTAGCTTTTTTAGTTCTTGGTCATTACAAGCTGTATGTAATTGTTCGTGAAGCTTGAACTGGCCGATTTAGCGTCAAAGAGCTAAAATTTAGCATTTATGATAATGCACCACCCATAGGTTAGTATAAAAAATCATGGTTGGAGGTCAATGAGATCAAAGTCATGCAATGGCCTGCATTCAGTCCTAATCTCAATCCCATTAAGAAATGCCTTGCTCGTAAAGTTTACGATGATAAGTGTCGATTCAGAACTTTGGATGAATTGTAGCTTCGAGTTGGCAAAATTTAGTCATAGACTCTTATTGATTTGACTGAATCGCTGACCTAATCTTTCAAGATTAACTGCTAGAGTTATACAAAAAAATGGTTAATCAATCGACTTTTGAGCTCTTAATTGTTGATTCATTGACTAATCTCTAAACTCTTCCTAAATTTTCCATATTATTTATTTTGAAAAACGCCTTGCTGGCCTGATTTTGTTTGTATGATAATTTAGTTTATTTATTATTTTATCAGAGTTGATTTCGCTTGATTAAGCAAATTATATTTCATTGTTGAATAATGTTAAAAACAGAGTTTCGAGTTGATTTACATTTGGTTTGTTTATATTGACAAATTTTAAGTTTCATGCCTCTACCGATCTACAAAATGTCAACTCTTAACTTGAATGAAAACTCCTTTGAAAGGCTTTTAATCCCTGAAACAGATATTTCAATTTGAAAATGGCTTTTATTTTTTGGATTTTCTAATTGTTTGTCTAATTTCTTTCATCGAAAATTATGGTCCATTTTAAATGTATGCAAAGATTGATACAATTTAGCCTCAAGTCCATCTAAACTTTTGTAACTTTTGTAACTTTTGTTTCATAGTGTTGCATTTTGAGGGCGTTTCACTTGCTACAAAAAGTCATCTTTAATCAAAAGTTACAATCTTTTTTGAAACTATTATAATTCATCAAAAAATTAATCATCTAAATGCGTCAAACGCTTAAAAATCACGAGTTGACACCTCAAAATAATGCATGGTGCTGTGCATAGAATAGTCACAGATTTGATAATCTCATTTGATTATTCACTGCAAATGCAAAATTCATGATCTTTCTGAATGATTGACTGCCTCTCAAATAAAATTTTTTAAGACAATAATGTATTAACAATGGAAGGCTATGTAATTGCTCGCAAATATTTTCAACTGATATTTTCCTTGTCATTTGCAGGTAATTCTTGTACAGAACTCATGAAAAGACACGATTACTATTATATCTGAGAAAATCGAACGCAGATTAGGTCATTTTATGCATAAAAATTATTTCACTTCGAATCCAATTGAATTCAGTGGCTATGACCCATCGTCAAGCTCACGAGAATGAGAATCTTATTGATATTTATCTTCAAGATGAGAGCTATTATGATAAACTTGTGAATGAAGTTTATGTATTAAGTATTTCACTTTGCTTCATTATTCAGATTAATAATTTCCAATTTAAAGTGATTTATTGCAATCACAATATGAGAGCCATTATGCATTCAAGAGTTTGCTTATGAAGTAGATTGTATGGTAAAAAGAAGAAAATACAAATCAAACCTAGAAACATTATTTGTTGTTCTTCTTGTGTCCTGATGTTTCACGATTATGATCGATCTGTTAATCTCAATCCAGCTTGAAACAATGTGAAAATTTTTCAAATTTAGCCAGATATTCAGAAAGATTGGAGTAAATAAGGTATGACTGGTAAAGAATGGAAATAAATCCCTTAAACTTCCACGTTAAACTAAGCACCATTTTTATTGAATTACGAATCAAAACTAACCTAAAAATTATATTAAATTGAAGCCCAATAAATTTCGGTTAAAACATGTCTAATTTGGTGACAATATGGGAAGAGTGTGAGTCGACATCAAAATTTAAAGATTTTAATGTATTTCCATTCTTTACCAGTCATACCTTATAAGTAAACCATAGCCAGTTTGACACAAGGGTCCGGTAATATGTAAGTGTTTTTACATTGTAACGAGAGTTTGGTCAGAATAGATGGTCTGGTGCTCTAAGTACGCCTGGTAAGCCTTTATAAGGGGTTAAAACCTAAGTTTCAGGGTACTTCCTTAAAATTCTTTAGAATTAAAAGATTACTCGGGAAGACTCTTCATTTGTTTTATTGTTGACGGTTACTTATTGACGGTTGACACAACGATTTTGTCGGTTAAAATTTTTAGGCAAAATCAAGACAACTGTTGATAAGCTGACAAAAAAATCAATCCATGATGATTCAATCCGTGATTTTCATTTCATTTTTTTTTACGGTCACAGAAATCAATTGATTAAACTGTAAATTGAAGTGAACCGTTATGAAAAAGCAGAAAATTTTATTTCTCAAAATTATTTCTCGAAATTTTTCAGTAGCACCAGGGGACTTAGTTTTGCTGCCCCTACAAGCACACAAAGTCTCAACTCTTAGCTAAGGTATGACCGGTAAAAACACAGAGTAGTTTTTTAGAATTGAATTGCGTCAGTTAGCCTAGACTTACAGGCACCATTCAACCGATAAAATAAAGGTACACTTCTCGAGCAAGCTTTTCTTTTGGGCAAAGATAAATTAATTTTGATCAGAAATGGTCAAGTTATGACCTTAAATGGACAAAGACGTCAAAATCTAATTTTGCCTAAAGTCAAAAACCATATATTTTTCAACTTCATACTAGGATTTCGAAGAATCGAAAAATGGTGAAATTTGGCCTCAAAGTTATTTAAAAAGATGTAATTCACTTAATATAACCCAACACAGGTCAATTGAAAAGTTCAGATCATCACCGAAACTAAATTTCATGGAAAGCTGATCGAAAAAACGGATTTTCTAGCTTTTAAAACGAAACTTTTTAGAAAAGTACTTCGATTTCGAATATTTCAGCGATTCTTACGATATAAAACATCAGCATCTCATCGACAGCAGCAAGGTGACCTTCTGGCCTTTTTATTTCGTAATAATCGCTGAAATATCCGAAATCGAAGTAGGGTTATATGTTCTACGTTATTATGAGATGTTCATGATTCAGTCCATGAAAACTTGAAATTCATTATGACTAATTTTTCAGTTTTAATGATATAAAATATGGCAATCAACTGATTCATAAGAAATCTTTAACTAATCAAATATAAAAGAATCTACGTTTTTCAAAGTAACGTGTCAAAGTGAGTTAGTGATTTTTTTATGCTCGAAATGCTTAAAAATACATCGAATCGTCGTAACATATAATAAAAAAAATGAATTTTCCTAATATTTTATAATTGTATATCTTGCCCTTTATTTAAAGAAGCAAGGAGGTAACAGTCTAGTTATACGGACACAAAACAATAACAAAGCCGTTAATTGAGGCCCCAGGCCTTCCAAGCCCAACCGAACCTAACCAAACCTAACCTAACCTAACCTAACCTAACCTAATCTAACCTAACCTAACCTAGTCCGACCTAGAGCGCGATAATAAACGATTATTTATTTGAATCTATAGCACTGTTTATTATATGTGTCCGTATAACTAGACTCTCACCAGCAAGGATATTGAATTTTAATTGAGGCCTACGTAGACTACATGCTAAATAGTGATACATCCAAGACTCATCACTATTTAGCATGGCTTACAAATTAGCTTACATCAAGCTTCGAATGCATGAAATGCAGGTTTCAGAACTGATCATCCATAAAAATCCAAATTCATCTTCCAAATCATTCAATTAAAATTATATGTTTGCTGGTGGTAGAATTTCATGTTTTCAAAGTTGCAATAACAATTGAATATGATTAGAATGTCATTATTGCTGTTTATTTTGATGCAATGAGAATCCAGGACTATTGGTGGATCCGAAATTGGCTGTTGATGCAAGATGCTGCAACTTTTTAATCGGCAGAAAATCTATTGATTGCAAAATGAAGGTTGGAATCAATATAAGAAAAACTTTGTAAATAGTGTTTTGTTGTCGAACAAAATATTTATTGATTAAATATAATCGAAAGATTAATCTTAGGCGTTTATTGTTATTTATTGTTAGTAAATACATTATAAAGATCATTTCAATTAGCATTCGCATCATTCTCAAACGTGCAACATCATAAGTAAATTGAAATTGTTACAGGTGATTGTGATTGTTCATTAAGTCTTAACATGTCATTTTCCCTGCAAAATGAACGGAACAAAATGCTATTTATATTATCATTTTTAGTCATCTTACTTACAACATTTAAAACAGGTAAGAAAAAGTTTTCATTAATTGACTGAAAATATAAACTCAATCAATTTCTAATTCAATTCATAACAAACGTAGGAAGTGCTACAGATTTGGTGGATTTACCACTAAGAACAGGAAGAAAAAGCGTAAACATTAACGCTACTTTAACTGATATCGTAAGTTGAACAACCAACCAATCGTGACTATTCTAACTCTTAATGCTTTGCGTCTCAGAATGTTGGCACTAAATATTTCATTCAAGAATCGATATCAGCTTCCGGTAAAACCATCAGGGGCAAAATTGTGATCTCAGGTGAAAAGGATTCTTACAAAGTCTATTATAATACTGATTCTAATCTCAACAAGAACCGCTTGGTCATTCATGGTAAGATTTAACTATATTAGATTTAATATAAGAATTAAAGAAATTAAAAAGCAATAAATAATTTTCTGACATATGTTTCGACTAGTAAGGAAATTCTTTGTTGACTGTAATTTTTCGAGAAATAAGATTATATTTACTCATGGCATTTGCTGTAAAATTATCTTAATACAATGATAATCATTCTTACTTATTCCATGATCTGAAGGTACAAATTGTTTACCATTTACTTTCAAGAACAATTGGGATCAGACTTTACCTGGAATCAAAAGACCTGTAGCTAACCTGGTACTCTTATTGGGACCTTCAATTTTATACCGACTTAGTCATTCCTCACTTGTTTGGGTAAATATTTCAACAACATTATGAGAATGTTTAATCAAATTCATTCGTTGAATAACAGAAATCAGTTGCTGATAAAAACATAAGAGGAACCATGATGAAGGGGGCGAAAACGGAAATAAATAAAAAATTGAGAATCACTTATTATTACAAAAGTGAGTAGAAATTAATTGATTAATTTGATGGACCAAGTTTAATCGTCCTTTTCATTTAGAGCATTTTGATGACGATTATGGAATTGAGCATCCAAGTCGAATTGAATTCAGTGGATATGATCCATCGTCAAGCTCATACAGTTACGATGAGAATCTTATTCTTGATATTTACCTTCAAGATGAAAGCTATTATGATCAACTTGTGAATAAAGTTTATGTAAGTATTTCACTTTGCTTCATTATTATTAATAATTTCCAATTTAAAGTGATTTATTGCAATCACAATATTATGAGAGTCATCATGCATTCAAGAGTTTGCTTATGAAATAGATCGTCTAAATCTATTTGTGTATCGAAATTGCTGAAAAAAGATCAAGTTCATAATTTTTCAGGAATGAAATGCATTTTCCTCTCAACTATTATAGAATTGAATTTTGACTTTTCCCTGAAATGAAACAAAACAACATTTAATAAAAATTGAAGAGTTGAAAGATTCTCTCATTTACACATTTTGACTCTTAACCTTAGCCTTTACCTGGAATTGGATGTCCACATTACTTGTCCACAAGTGAACCTTCATTCCCTGGATTAAGAACTTATTATGTACATTACACTATGTACGAGTACATTAAAGGTTCAACTACTACTCGAACATTCAGTGAGGTTAGTAAATTATTTTCAATTTCAATTCATTTCCATTTCATGTAAATTCCTTTTCAGATTCATGTATCAAGAAGGACC
>NW_015449932.1:0-51270 GCF_000239435.1 Tetranychus urticae
ACATTGCGATATTATTATTTGGCCATAAATATGATTACAATGATCCTGTTAAAATCGAAATGGACCGAGCTCGAGCTTCTTTTACTCGTTTATTCAAATTTGCTGGAATCTTAACATTTCTTCCTTGGTTAACTAAGGTATTAATCTTACTTGGAAAGTTTGATGTTCACCTCATAAAAAAAAATTTCATGATTGTCGATGAATTCGTTCAAGATGAAGTTAACAGACACCGAGAGAATTATAATGAAAATCATGAAGTCGTCGATTACATCGATGGTTACTTGGAGGAGAGGAAAAACCGAGAGAAACAGAACATTCCTGAAGATACTTTCACCCTTAATACACTGAAGCGAAATGCGGCTGCATTTTTTGGTGCTGGGTCTGAAACTGTGTACAGTACAATGGAATGGGCAATATTATACCTTGTAAAATACCCAGAATATCAAGAAAAAATACGTTCAGAGATAGCTGATGTCATTGGATTTGAAAGAAAACCAGATTATGCTGATAGAGCAAGAATGCCATTTACGATGGCGTTTATTCATGAAGTTCAGCGAATCGAATCAATCATTGCAAATAATTTACTCAGAAGAGCATCTGAAGATACCAAAATTGGTAATCACTTCATACCTAAAGATACGTTGGTGATGTTCAATTTCTGGTCAGTTAATCATGATCCTAATTTATGGCCAAATCCAGATAAATTTGATCCAACTCGTTACCTTACTGAAGATGGTACTAAAGCAGTGAAACCACCTTATCTCATACCTTTCAGTGCTGGTAAAAGGAACTGTCCTGGTGAAGGTTTAGCCAATGTTGAGTTGTTTTTATATTTAGTTTGTATGGTACAAAGATATCGTATCAAAGTCGAACCAGGAACTGAAATATCTTTTGAAGCAGTTTTCGGAATTTCAAGACGTCCAGCTAACCTTCCACTTTTCATTTTTGAAAAAGTAGTCCATTAAGACTAAATTTTGGTTATTAAGTACACTACAGAGTTTCTAGAAAGTTTCTGGTGTGTAGGCGTACGTCTTTTAGCTGCACAATAAACTAATATTAATTAATTTTCATAATGAATGCCCTTTTCTTGCTCATTTTATCTCCTCCCATACACCAGAAACTTTCTATCCACTCTGTAGTTTCAAGCATAAGATAGTCTTTGATAAACGCCGTCTACTATACTGAGGTAATTTAGCATCTTACGTATAGTAGATGACGTTTAGCAAAAATTAATTTATCGATGAAACTGCTAAGTACTCATTCACAAATGATATCAATTGATTTTGGTCCATTTTCTTGTCTTTCTTATTGAATCTATCAAAATATTATTAACATTAAGACCATTTTGTTTATTATTCAATGAAATTTTTCCTCATATCTCTTGTATTTGCCAATCTAATCCATCTGTATGTACTCATAACTTTAATTAATATTTTATTACACTTAAATAAAATGAGAAAATTCAATCAACGTGAATCAATCAGTTAACTTTTTGTATTAGTGGTTCATTTTTCATTGCATGGATATAAATTGCAATCTTATTAAAAATTTGTTCATCATGAAAGATTTTTACCGTTTCTCACCCATCCTTCACTTTTCTAGAAACATTAAATCAAATTATTAACTGAATCTTTTTTACAATCTATTGAGATTATTACAGAACTATGCCACAGAATATCATTATCTTGTTAGTCTATATTTTTCTCCGTAAATCTTTATCTTGATTTTTTACCATGCATTCATTTTCAATCAATAACGCTGTTGATTTAAGTTGCACTTCTGATTGGATCTCTAATTAAGAGTCACTTGCATGTACTTTCCATTATAAAATGCGCTGTTACTTAAACGGTCTGAAATGGTACATTCGACTGTCCAAATATGGTTTAAAGATTTTGGTAAAAAATTATTTAATATTAAAATTGAATCACTATCCAAAAGTTATTACATGGTGAAGGGTAGAAATCTTAACTTAGTTTAATCATTCAATGATTTCGATTCTTGATTCAATTCTCTTAATTCACATCTTTCATAAGATTTAATTTCAATTCATTTCAACTCATTGCTTAAACAATATTTATTCATTTTTTGTATTCTTCCTTAATTGTTAAAACCTAAAAGGTTATTCTTAAATTTCATAAATCTCTCAGTTAAAACCATTCTAATCCCATGTAAAACTTAACCACAAAAATGGTTAAATTCAGTTAAAACTTAAAGTTGAATTTTAAGTGACAAAAAGTAAGAGATTAGAAAATCCCTTTCTTTTTCTGGTTAATTTTCAACTGTACATCACCTCAACTTTTAATCCTCAATGCATTGTAAAAGGTAAAGTTATCTCTCAAGAGATATGTCTCAACATCAGTAATGGGTAAAAAGGCTGCTAGCCTTAACAATACTAAATTAAGATAAGATATCTTAACCAAAACCAGTAATGAACCCTTAACCAGACAATTGTCGAAAGACAATCACTTTACTTTCTTCATTTATTCCCTCCAAAATTATCCTTTGTTTCAACGAGGTTATAAAAACCCAATTTTTCATTCTTTAACTTCACTTTACATTCATTGTAAGTCACCTTCAGCTTAATTTCACATTCAATTGAAAATCTTAATTTTGTTCAACTCCATTTCATTTCTTAAGAAATATTAAAGTTTAATTCAAACAGTTAATTCACTTAATTTTGTGTTCAGAGATTTCCATCTCCATCCATACTTCTAAGTATTTCTAACAAGTCTAAACGACTCTTCTGAATTGTGTTTCATCTCTTGTGAGATATACGGAACTCGCAATAGAGTTAAAATTGGTACATAGCTTAAGAAAGCGATCCTAGATGCGAGCTAAAAACTTGTAGTGAAAGCAAGTTCAGCAGTCTTCCTCAGATTACTTCCGTAACAAACCTTTCACTTGGCGACTCTGGCAGGATCGCTAAGTTCTGTGCCTGTTCTGACTCATTTGTGTGCTCTACGCCCTTGTGTTTAATTTAACCTTTCGAAGGTTATCCTTGTGTTGCCTTCACCCTTAGAATATCGGACTCGCCGTGCCTTTTATCAAGATTAGTGCCTGATTCTCAGTTCTTAAGAACTCTCTTCAATTTCAATTCAACTCAGATCTTCCATGATCTCTTCTTTTCAACAAATTCAATTCATAATCAGGATCACCAAATCTCTTCAAAGCAATTCCTATTGCTCTTTCCAGGTAAAATTAAACCAAGTCTTTGCATGATTATTCCTCTAAGAATATTCAACTTCACACAATTCAACCTCGATTCTTCCAAGAATTTCAAATTAACTTTCAATTACAATTAACTCTGAACTCTGAACAATTTCAATTCCAACTTTAAAACTTTCAACACAATTCAATTCAATTCCTCAAAGAATATTTCCAATTTCATTTCATCTTTAAAACTTAACTTCAATTCAATTCAACAATTAAAATTCCAGTTCTCTGAACTCTTCAATAATTTCTATTCAACTTTAAACTCTGAACTTCATCAACCTATTCAACTTTACTTACGCATTCAACCATCACTCAAGTGATATTTTCTTGTGAAACTCCTATTCAACTTAAGCAATATGACAGTACAACGAAGACGAAAGTTCAATGTTTCTGCAGATGATCCCATTGTATATGAGATGACTCTTGAAACTATTAATGAGACTCTACAAGGTTGGAGCGTCATAGTTCCTATTCCTTGCTTGGCTAAAAGACGCCTTTACGATTGTATCAAGACGCATTTACTTTTTGTTGGTGAACAGTTAACCGATGACGATATCGAATGTCTACCCACGGAGACAGTGACCTCGTTTACTGTTCCTGATTGGATGACTCAGTGTCGACATAATGGATTCACTGAGGACGAAATTAAGACCATCATCAGAACCCTAGGACGAGATCGCGAAGCGATGTTACGTATCAACTATTCTGATATTATTTCCGTACCCATTCCTATTGAATCTCAGCGAAAGTTTATGCATATCTTAAACTCATTAGGTGCTCATATTGATCCTCCCTTAATACCACCCAACAATCAACCTCCTCCACTCTTTCATCCTTCACCTTCTTCTACATCCAGCGAACCACAAGTAAATCCCCAATTCCTATTGAATGCTCTTTCAAACCTGAAACCAGATCCTCAAGTAATTGAATTTAAAAAAGGCGAAGATGTTTTCGACTTTATCACTAATACCAAGCAACGACTCGCTCAAGAGAACGTTGATGATAGTACTCGATTACGTTGTTTCAAGAAATCATTAGCCCATGAGCTTTTAGCCGTAGCTAATACGCTAGACCCTAACATCACTAGCTATAAAGAGTATTTAGATGCTTTAATTAGTGCCCTGAAAACTCCTGCAATGACATATTCTGCACAATATCAATTGAGACAACTTCGATACAATCTTTCCGAACATCCTAATACATTTTTGATAAAGTTAAAGTCTGCCCTCACTAAAGCTGTAGGTACTTATTCAGATGAAGTTTTTAAACATGAACTTTTCAATCATCTTCCTCATTACATTGTCCATGAGATTAACACTCTAGGACTCAACGATGATATTACTAAAATTACCAATTTATTAATTAGAAAACATTTCGAGGCTGAACAAAACAAAAACTTTAACAAAAATAAAACCAATCCTTCTCAAACTCCTCGAACTTCCAATATCAATACATATCTACGAAAACCTGATTCTAGAAATCCCTCTTCCAACCGTACTCAACCTTATCGTCCTCCTCAAACTTCCAATTCAAACACTATCATTTGTAATTATTGCAAGAAACCAGGACACACTCTTCAACAATGTAGGACCCGACCCCAAAACAATCCTAATTACCGATCAAACAATTCAAATAACCCTCCTAATCCAAATATCCGAGCAATTACAGCACCCCCAAGTGCAACTTCACCTTCAAACTCTACTCCATCATCTTCCAATTTAGCCACTTCTCTCCCTCCTGAACCTCAAACTGATGCAGTAAGAACTCCAGGACTTATGTGGTCACTTTCCTCAGTCCCAACTGTTCCGCTTTTAACCAAATTAGGTGAAACAGATTTGTGTCATATGCCACAAGCTACTTTCAAACTTTGTAAGCCTACTCGAGAATTAGTTCGAGAAGGTCGAGTATTGCTTGATACTGGTTCTACTCTATCCGCTCTTGACGCTAATGTTGCTGATGAACTTGGTGCTCACGTTATTCCTTACACAAGAACTCTAAAAGGAATTGCCGCTAAACAATATGTCCATTCCAAAGGCTTTGCCTACGCTATTGTCAAACATCCAGCTATGAGAGAAGCACGAGTATTTCGCCTGCATATTGTTCAAGAATTTGAACCAGTTTGCCTGATTGGAAATGCCTTTATCCATCTTTATTATTTCAATTTAAAATCTAATGGAGAATACTATGAAACTACATGCTCTGAATCCCCAGATTCACCTCCTCTTGATCCTACTTTCTACTTCCGATTTTGTACCCCTGATGAAACTAAACAAATTTTCAACACTACAACTCTTCCCGATTGCAACAATTATATCATCGATTCAAAACCTAAACCAAATAAACCCATTCATGTCCCTGTCGATATCGAAGATGCTTCCGCATTGATGGCAAAATGTGAATTTATTACTCCTGAAGAGCATAAAGAAATCAAAATTCAACCCTTCCGAGAAAAGATAGCTGCTAGAATTAATCACGTTAATCAATTAGTCACGAGATTGATTAACAAATGCATGTACCCAAACCTTGCTATTTTATCAACAATCGTGCCTCCAAATATTATGCTTTAGGGAGATTGTGTAGTAAACGGTTGAATAACAGAATTTTACTTTCATTATCTGACTATTTTAGAGGGGATAGCAAAGATAGGACTAGTGCATTCAGGGGCTTATCGAAGCTAAGAGAAACTCCTATTTATCTCTCCAAGGTCGAGTACATGGGCTTGAGTGAATGAGATGAGAGGAGAGTTACGTTCCCTGCATATATAAACCACTCACTTTAGTCTCTCCTTTCATTCCAATGTTTTCCCAGTTTTTTCATCTGTTATTGAAAACTCAGTCTAAAAAGTTGTTTACCTGATTTTCGTAAGCTAAATTCATCATAATTTCAACGTTCAAGCTTTCAATCTTTTCACAATTATTAACAAGTTATGTTTTCGCTGTTTAATTTTCAATTGCCTCAACCTTTATTGAACGTATTAATTGGAGTTACTCTCTTCAGGTTGGTAAAGTATTTGTTTAATACAATAAAAAGGACTCTTTCATTACCAGTTGGTCCTTGGGGTCTTCCTATTGTTGGTTATTTACCCTTTCTTGGTGATCATGTTTACCTTCAGTTTGACCAATTGTCTAAAAAGTTTGGACCAGTTTATTGTTTAAAATTGGGTTCTTTCGATGTGGTCTTGGTTTGTGATTGGCCTCATCTGAAAGATGCTACTTCCAATGATGCCTTACTTGCTCGACCATATGAAACACTCGTTCCTGGTAGTGAACGCTCATTTGCTGAAATGTCAGGAGATCCTTGGCGTCAACACAAACGCTTATCACTACACATTTTGCGTGATGTTGGTTTGGGGAAGAATAAAATTGAAACTTTGATCAAAGAAGAGATTGACCAGTTTCTAACAACTTTGAATACTGATGGTAAACCTGTTGATTTTAGTCAAAAAATCGGTCCATCAATTTCTAATAACATTGCGATATTATTATTTGGCCATAAATATGATTACAATGATCCTGTTAAAATCGAAATGGACCGAGCTCGAGCTTCTTTTACTCGTTTATTCAAATTTGCTGGAATCTTAACATTTCTTCCTTGGTTAACTAAGGTATTAATCTTACTTGGAAAGTTTGATGTTCACCTCATAAAAAAAAATTTCATGATTGTCGATGAATTCGTTCAAGATGAAGTTAACAGACACCGAGAGAATTATAATGAAAATCATGAAGTCGTCGATTACATCGATGGTTACTTGGAGGAGAGGAAAAACCGAGAGAAACAGAACATTCCTGAAGATACTTTCACCCTTAATACACTGAAGCGAAATGCGGCTGCATTTTTTGGTGCTGGGTCTGAAACTGTGTACAGTACAATGGAATGGGCAATATTATACCTTGTAAAATACCCAGAATATCAAGAAAAAATACGTTCAGAGATAGCTGATGTCATTGGATTTGAAAGAAAACCAGATTATGCTGATAGAGCAAGAATGCCATTTACGATGGCGTTTATTCATGAAGTTCAGCGAATCGAATCAATCATTGCAAATAATTTACTCAGAAGAGCATCTGAAGATACCAAAATTGGTAATCACTTCATACCTAAAGATACGTTGGTGATGTTCAATTTCTGGTCAGTTAATCATGATCCTAATTTATGGCCAAATCCAGATAAATTTGATCCAACTCGTTACCTTACTGAAGATGGTACTAAAGCAGTGAAACCACCTTATCTCATACCTTTCAGTGCTGGTAAAAGGAACTGTCCTGGTGAAGGTTTAGCCAATGTTGAGTTGTTTTTATATTTAGTTTGTATGGTACAAAGATATCGTATCAAAGTCGAACCAGGAACTGAAATATCTTTTGAAGCAGTTTTCGGAATTTCAAGACGTCCAGCTAACCTTCCACTTTTCATTTTTGAAAAAGTAGTCCATTAAGACTAAATTTTGGTTATTAAGTACACTACAGAGTTTCTAGAAAGTTTCTGGTGTGTAGGCGTACGTCTTTTAGCTGCACAATAAACTAATATTAATTAATTTTCATAATGAATGCCCTTTTCTTGCTCATTTTATCTCCTCCCATACACCAGAAACTTTCTATCCACTCTGTAGTTTCAAGCATAAGATAGTCTTTGATAAACGCCGTCTACTATACTGAGGTAATTTAGCATCTTACGTATAGTAGATGACGTTTAGCAAAAATTAATTTATCGATGAAACTGCTAAGTACTCATTCACAAATGATATCAATTGATTTTGGTCCATTTTCTTGTCTTTCTTATTGAATCTATCAAAATATTATTAACATTAAGACCATTTTGTTTATTATTCAATGAAATTTTTCCTCATATCTCTTGTATTTGCCAATCTAATCCATCTGTATGTACTCATAACTTTAATTAATATTTTATTACACTTAAATAAAATGAGAAAATTCAATCAACGTGAATCAATCAGTTAACTTTTTGTATTAGTGGTTCATTTTTCATTGCATGGATATAAATTGCAATCTTATTAAAAATTTGTTCATCATGAAAGATTTTTACCGTTTCTCACCCATCCTTCACTTTTCTAGAAACATTAAATCAAATTATTAACTGAATCTTTTTTACAATCTATTGAGATTATTACAGAACTATGCCACAGAATATCATTATCTTGTTAGTCTATATTTTTCTCCGTAAATCTTTATCTTGATTTTTTACCATGCATTCATTTTCAATCAATAACGCTGTTGATTTAAGTTGCACTTCTGATTGGATCTCTAATTAAGAGTCACTTGCATGTACTTTCCATTATAAAATGCGCTGTTACTTAAACGGTCTGAAATGGTACATTCGACTGTCCAAATATGGTTTAAAGATTTTGGTAAAAAATTATTTAATATTAAAATTGAATCACTATCCAAAAGTTATTACATGGGAATAATGTAAAGGGAGAAAATAATTTTCAGGAACTAAAAAGGATGACATGATTTGTTTGTGAATAACAATCACAATCAATATTCCCAAAATGAGACTTTGTTAAGGTCGCTAATAAAATTTAACCTGATTGGGTCTGTTAGCTCAAGTTTAGAACTGATGTTCGTCAAGGATTATTGTTCGGGACTAGTTTGTCGATAGTTAGAGGTCTAACCTAGAATGGTGCAGGAGGAATCTTCATCAGATTAAAATTCAATGTTGATTCAATGACAGTAAATTAACACAAACTATCAAACCTGTGAGAAAATAAGCCAAAGTGATGAGCCCATGAAGTCTCATTTTGGGAATATTGACTGGAATGGATAAAAAATAAATATAATGTAACACACAACATTACAAGATAGGAATTGGTCCCAGTGATCGGCGGTACAAGTTGGTTAGCGTTTTAGTCTTGATTTCCAACATAAGTTGAGAAAACTCTTGACAATATACTATTCGATTTAGCTCCAGTCGGTGCAGTTCCAGAAGGTGGAAGTAAACCTGTACATTTGTCTCCTTTGTAAGATTGACAGACAATCTCGGGTAATCTTGATGCAGCCAGACGTACCAATTTACGGCTAATTTCAACAGCTTCATCGCCACATTTGGTTCGTAGATTGGTGGTTACACAATCCTCGAAACGTTTAAAGGCACAACAACTGGTTGAGATACGTTTGTCCCATTGAATGTCAGAGATTATTTCCAGAGCTGCTTTCAAGTCTTTTGTACATGTCTTTGAGTCTTTTCGTGATTCGGAGACACATTTAGCATGTTTCTTGTAGTCTTCCCGTAATTTGGTTCCAGCAGTACAGAACTCATCAGCAACTTTTTTAACTCCACTTCCAAGGAATTCAATTAATTCTCTCTGAGATTCTGTGGCACATTGGGTGGTAAAGTTTCTGTGACATTCCTCGGCTTCACGGATAAATCCACATTGTCGCTCAATTTCTTCGTCAGTTCCAGTAGCATCTATCAAAATGACATAAAAAATGTAAACATCAATTAGCTAGACACATTTAAAATTGAGCAAAGGTTGAATCAAGAATTGATCAGACCAATAAAGAACTAATTAGCACAGTTAAAAACTTCATTAAAAAATAAAAGTAAATTGCTGTTGACAGTTCCAAATTTTCCCAACTCAATGATTATTGATTGTATGCTTACCTGAAGGATTATTGGTAAAAACCAATAAAGTTGCAGCGCAAAGATCAAGCTCTCGAAGGTGACATTGTTGACTCTCAATCTGACCAATGCCTGAAAATATGAGAAAATAAGTTGATTAATAAGTTGTTTGATATAAAATAATAATTATAATCTAAACGATGAAATGTGAATAATAGATTCGTTTAGATGAGACAAGTTAATCAAAACATATCTTAACTGTCACTTACACATGAAGGCGAGAATAAACGCAAAAACCAAAAATTTCATGTTGGATAACTTGATTTATGTACTTGTTTCTTTTGCTTATGAATAAAGTAAACAGTCGCAAACACAAAAACTGTAGTGATCAAATGAAAATGAAAAATATTGAAAATGTAATGTTATTTATATCAATTAAACTTGAAGTTAACTCCTTCAAGACCGTAAGAAAGTTGAGTTGAAGAAGTAAATCGAACAGAATTTTAAGGAAAAACTTCCAGAACAACGAGTGACACCATTCATTATAAATTATTCAAAGCCATTCCTTTACCTTTCCACCCATAAATAACCCACCAGGCAACTTCATAATTAAAACAATCAATGGAAATCCCCTTCAATTAGAGATATTGTCTTTTAAGCTAAATATGTAATTTGCTGATTTAACTTTTAATTGTGATTTCTTACTTTCTTCCATTTACTTTTCCGAATCACTTTTTCTGTTCATTTGATTGTCCATTGATTCTTGCGTTTTCCCCTTCAGACAGAAATTAATGTATTGTAATCAAGCAAACATTCAATTACATTGGAAAATTTCCGCGCAATAATCAATGAAAAGTGATTGATCTGGGAATGGCTTAAACAAATGCTAGTATTGTTTAACAATTAGAGGTCGATGGTTGTCAGTTATTTGAACCACAAAATGTTCCAATAGAACCCAGAAAGAGCATTTGAACCAATGCTTTGGTGCAATATTTAGAAGCGATCTCAAGACTTTGTTGGTCGCAAAACGAGAATAAAACCGTTTTTGTGTATTCAGTGATTGAAGTGTTTATAAGAATAAACTTTATTGATTCAAATAAACAGAATAGATTGTAAAAATAAATCAAAACTTGATGTACTTTCTTGACTTTAGCATTATGCATTAAAATCAAACAATTGCCAATATTAATGTCAAGGTGCTTTTGAACCAGAAAAAGCAACATAACAGCAACTTTGAACAAGTAAAATGAATAACTATAATAGTTAATTCAACCTTAAAGATTCAAAGTTTATTTAAAAAATAACCAGGTAAAAAAGTGGTTAATTAAATCAAATGAATAAGTTAACTGATTCGATTGTCTTTAAAGATTGTTAGAATTGATTTATAAGAAATAAAATATTATAATAGTTACATTCAAAATTTGGATGGAATTGAATTTGATAATTGTCATCTATTTACAATTTGCACTGATTATCGCGATGAATCAACCAGAAGCACAACTGAACAAATATTGCTCTTTGTCTCTGTACTTTTGTAACACTTTTCAAAACAAGATTCGATTCGATTGCGGAATCTAAATCTTCAACTGTAGATAATTTATATTAATTAAATCCATTTACTGAGAATTTGAAAGTATATAAAGCTTAACAGATGAAATAGACTAACGTTTAGAAGTTTGCTTTAAACGTTATAAGTTCTGATTTTCCTTTTTCTATTCTCTTCGCATAAAGGTTCGTGATCGGTTTTCTCTGGTAATCATCATGATTAAGCCAACTTTTACCTTGATTCTGTTACTATTCGCGATAACATTAGTCCAAAGTGCGTCTGATGGCGAACTGGTTTTCAAAGAAATGTGTAATTGGCGTACTAGAGAGATAAAAGCAGGAACTTTTGATGAAGCTATCAAAGCTATGAACGTTTGTCGGGTAAGTAAAGTTAAAGAAATTTGCTTATTGATGAAAATTATTCAAATAAACTAATGTTTACAGGAAAAAGTATTGTCCAAAGATGAACTTGCTGCAGTCGATAAATGTGAAAGTGTTGTACCGATGACCAAGGCTGACCAAGTTACCAAAACTTGTGCTGATTTCAATGGCAATAAAGACAAGTATTCTGAGGTATTTATCCACATTTGACTGTTTCATTTTATTATTTACAAAAATCGAAGATATTTCGTCTATTTAATGCTGAAAATTTCTTATTAAAGCTTGTAGAATGCGAAAAGAAAGCTGTTGGTAACAAGATTGAAAAATTCATGGTAAGAAGACTTTCATTCAGTAATTTGACAAATGCAAAATGTGAACGGATTGATATTACACTTTGTTTTGATCAAGCATCATTATTGATAATCAGAGTTTCCTTGAATGAATAGAATTTTTCGACTTAAATTATGGATCAATTTAGCTTTGCAATTTTCGTACATCGAGACATTGGCATGCGATTGTTTGCAATTGAATAACGACG
Organism: Tetranychus urticae; assembly: GCF_000239435.1. Next base: position 12,254 of record NW_015449932.1, read on the forward strand.
ATTACACTTTTAAACCTTTACTGGTACCTAACCAAACTCTTCACATTTTGTTTGGGTCAACTAACATTATTATATCATAATATGATTCCAATAACTGAATCGCTTCTTTTCTTTATCAAACAGGGGTGTTTCTTAGCCTTCGAAAAAGATAATGAGGGTTCGAGTGCTCAAAAAGGCCGTTAGTTTGGTGGAAAGAAAGTTAAACGATGAAAATAAAGATTTGATTCTCCCAGTTATCATTACAATATTGTATCAAGTTCACTTTTATAATAAGCAATTGAAAGCAATAATTTTGGTTTACTTTACTTATTACCTTCCCTGATAAATACAGCTTAAACCAACTCGAAGGCAGATCGGAAATTACAATGATTTTAATAGCAATAATGTGATAACTCTAATTAGTCCATTAAATATTAATTTCATAAGACTAAAACGCAGCTCTACAATAAATAGTATGGTTCGCTTAATATCTAGTAGCTTTTAATTTTGCCTTTTACGTAACTTATCGATAGTTTTGCTAAACTTTAACTGTTCAAATAAACAGAATTGACTGCTAAAATAAATCAAAGCTTGGTTTAGCATTATCGTCCATAGAATCGGACAATTTTAATACTACATAAACAATCGGTTTCAATTTACTTTTGAACATAGAAAAAGCAACAAAACAATAATAACTTTGATCCGAAGTTGCAAATTAACCTTGAGCAAGTAAAATCATACGCTAATTAATTCAATATTCAATAGCAATCGTGATCTTTATTTACAATATAACCTGATTCTCGACAATTAATCAAACAGAAGCACAACTGAGCAAATGAAATTTAGATTAATTGATGTTTATTACACTTTTGAAAACAGGCGATCGGATGGATTGCGAACTCTAATGAATAGAACTTATTTTCAGAGTAAATCTTCAGCTGTAGATAATTGATATTAAATAAAACCAATTCGGTGAGGATTTGAAAGCATATTAAGCTTAGTAGCTGAAACAGACTAACATACTGCAATTTGCACTTGAACATTATAAGTTCATATTTGTCTTTTTCTTTTCTCGAAGAAAATTTCAACGAAAACTGTCTCTGGTAATCATTATGAACCAGAAAACTTTTACTCTATTTCTGTTAATATTCGTAATTTCGTTAGCACAACGTGCACCTGATATTAGAAAGATTTTCATAGACTTTTGTGCTCTTCGTATTCAACGAATAAAAGAAGGAACTTTTGATGAAAATAACAAAGCTACGAACGATTGTAGGGTAAGTAAAGTATTGTCGACCTAAAAAGTCTGTCACCAAGTATGTTTTTTGGTAACCAAAAAATCAAAATAAAGTCTGAATAAATGTCTAACAAAACAAGTCTAGTCAATGATCTAGACATTGTCGAAAAATGTCTGAAAAACTGATTGGGACAAACTTTGTATTAGGATAAACCTTATAATATCAATCGAAGCTTGCTTGTTAATTAAAATATGCAAATAAATTAAATAATACCAGGAAAAAATGTTGACCAAAGATGAAATTGCTATAATTGCTAAATGTGAGCGTATTTTACGGATAAACGAGGCTGATCAAGTTACCGAAATTTGTGCTGATTTCAATGGCATTAAAGGCAAGTTTACTGAGGTATTTATCCACATTTGTCTGTTTTATGTTTACAAAAAATCGATAAAAATATGATAATTCAGATATCTAATACTAGAAATTCTTTATTCAAGCTCGTGCGATGCATAAAGCAAGATATTGGTAGCACAGTCCCAAAATTCTATGTAAGAAGACATGCTTAATTTAGCGAATGCAAAACGTTGTTTTTGAACATCGTTTTGATCGAGCATTCGGTTTTCGGTTTAATTAATATAATTCTTTCCATTGAAATTACTGTTCAATCTAGTTTTGCGAATACGAAAATCCATTTGCTAATTGAAGCATTACCATTACCAGGAGTAAACTGAAGAACAACTGAAAATAGCCCGATATTCGAGATAACTAATCGACTTGGTTGCTATTTGAACCGATTCTTCGTTAAAATTATCAATAAACTCATAAAAACCCTAAATAAAAAAAATGTCAAGGTACTTTTGAACCAGAAAAGGCAACACAATAACTTTGATCCGAAGGTGCAAATTAACTTTAATCAAGTAAAATCATTAGCTAATTAATTCAATGTTAAAGTTTATTTTGATGAAATAATCCGGTAAAAAATCATTAATTGAATCAATTGAATAAGTTGACTGCAATCTGGTTCAATTGTCTTCGGAAATTATTGAATTAATTTATATCAAATACTAGTTACATTGAAAATTCGGTGGGAATTGAGTTTCTAATTGTCATCTATTTACAATTTGCACTAATTATCAACAATCAATCAACCAGAAGCACAACTGAACAAGCAAAACTGATGATTTAGATTGCTTGATCTTTGTTTGTCTATGTATTTTGTTACACTTTTTAAAAACAAGATTCGATTCGATTACAATTATAATGAATAGAAATTATTTTTCATTGTAAATCTTCAACTTCAAATAATTTATATTGAATAAAACCAATTTGGTTGAAATTTGAAAGCATATAAAGCTTAGCAGATGAGATAAACTAACATTTTGAACTTGAAAATTACAAGTCCTCCAAGCTCTTTCTTCTCGAAGAAAAGTTCAAATCTTGTCTGGTAATCATTATGATAAAGCAAACTTTTACTCTAATTCTATTAATATTCGTAATTTCGTTAGCACAAAGTGCATCTGATATTGAACAGGTTTTCAAAGGAATATGTGATCTCCGTGCTAAACAAATACAAGAAGGAACTTTTGATAAAATTATAAAAGCGTCGAGCGATTGTAGGGTAAGTAAAGTATTTTCGGCCAACAAAGTTTGTCACCAAATATGCTTCGCTTTCAAACAATCGGTTTCGAGAGTACCAATTCATTTTACAACATTTCTTTTATAATCACAAAGTCAAAGCCTGAAAGAAAGTCGAATAGACCAAGTCTAGTAAAACAAACAGACACAGTTTAGCCAGACAAACTTTGTTGGTCAGACTGCATAATAGAAATCGGAACTTGCTTATTGATGAAAATATTCAAATAAATTAAATAAACTAAATAATTACAGGAAAAAGTGTTGACCAAAGATGAACTTGCTGCAATCGCTAAATGCGATCGTATTTTACCGTTGAACGAAGCTGATCAAGTTATCGAAACTTGTGGTGATTTTAATGGCAATAAAGACAAGTTTGACGAGGTATTTATTAAAATTTGACTGTTTTGTTTTCTTGTTTACAATAATCGAAGGTAATTCAGTTATTTAATGCTAGAAATTACTTATTCCAGCTCATAGAATGCAAAGAGAAAGCTGTTGGTAGTGTGGGCGTAAAATACTTCGTAAGTAAACATTCATTTATTAGTTTGACTAATGAAAAATGTGAACGGCTTGATTTTGAATATCGTTTGATCAAGCATTATCATCGCTGATCTCTTTAACTTATATATTTTTTTCGACTCAAATCGCTCTTCGATCTAGTTTTGCGAATACGACAATCCATTTGCTAATTGAAGCACTACCATTAAAACCAAACTAAATTGCAGAACAACTGAAAATGGTCCAATATTCGAGATGCCACGTCGTCATTATCCATTCAGTGATCGAACTGTTTTCTTATTTTATAATCAGAAATTTTATTGGTTTAAATGAACAGAATCGACTGTAAAAATGAATCATAGCTTGATTTACTTTCTTTTCTTCAGCATCATGCATTAAAACCAAACAAATACTAAAATAATAATGAATTTCCATGTACTTTTGAACCAGAAAAGGCAACATAACAATAACTTTGATCCAAATGTGCAAATAAAACTTCGCAAATAAAGCTGTTCAAAATTTCAATAAAATAACCCGAAAAAGAAGTCATTTATTAATACAATTGAAATATATTTGCAATTAATCAACTAGAAACATAGCTAAACAAATTAAATAAACTGATGCAAATTCGGGTCCTTCAATTTTCAACAGACGATCGGATGGATTGCGAATTCTAATGAATATAACTTATTTTCAAAGTGCGTCTTGTAGATATTTTATAACGAGTAAAAGTAATTTGCTGAAGGTTTGAAAGCTCAGTAGGTAAGGCGAATTAAAACATTGAGATTTGAAATTGGTCAAATCAGTTCTGTTCTAGCTTTGTCTCTTCTCAAAGAAAAGTTTCTCTCTGTTTATCATCATCACAATAAATTGAAACTTTTACATTGATTCTATTAATATCCGCGTTTTAGCCTGCCTAACGATCGTAAAATGCATCTGATGAGAAACTAGCTTTCGAAGAAATATTTGCTTATTAGAAAATAAGAATTAAATAAGAAAAGAAGGAACTTTTGATAAATCTATCAAAGCTAAGAACGATTTTAGGGTAAGTAAAGTATTTATTATATCAAGCTTAATTTGGTTATTGGTGAAAATATTCAAATAAATTAATGAATTAGTCTGTAAAAGTCTAAGATAGTATAAAGATAGTCTAAAGATAGTATTTTATTCAATGGTCGAATATTTGAGATGGCAAGTCGACTTGGTAGGAGTGGAAGAACCAGAGGAATACTTAGTTTTAATTTTTAATGATTCAAAAGGACCAGGTCCAATGTTGATTCAATGACGATAAATTAACACAAACTATCAACTTTTGAGAAAACTCTTGACAATATACTATTTGATTTAGCTCCAGTCGGCGCAGTTCCAGAAGGTGGAAGTAAACCCGCACATTTGTCTCCTTTGTAAGATTGACAGACAATCTCGGGTAATCTTGATGCAGCCAGACGAACCAATTTACGGCTAATTTCAACTGCTTCATCACCACATTTGGTTCGTAGATTGGTGGTTACACAGTCCTCGAAACGTTTAAAGGCACAACAACTGGTTGAAATACGTTTGTCCCATTGAATGTCAGAGATTATTTCCAGAGCTGCTTTCAAGTCTTTTGTACATGTCTTTGAGTCTTTTCGTGATTCGGAGACACATTTAGCATGTTTCTTGTAGTCTTATACTAATTATAAGCTATTTATTTATTAATCTGGGAATGGTTTGAACAAATGGGCTCATGGATTGTTTAACAATTAGAGTTGGATGTAACAGTTATTGAACAATGTAACTACTTTGTTCTGTAAGATCTGTATTTGTTTGCTGTTTGAACCACAAAAGTCGCAATAGAACCCAGAAAGAATATTTGAACCAATTCTTTTGCACAATTAGCAGAAAAAACAGTAAATTAGAGTTTTTTATGCATTCAGTGATCGAACTGTTTTCAATAAATTCAACAATTTCTTGAACAACAACAGAGCTGACTGTGAAAATAAATCTTGATGTACGTACTTGCTTGACATAAAATAAGACAATTGGTTAAAATTAAATAAATAATCAATGTCAAGGTACTTTTGAACCAGAAAAAGAAACATAATAATAACTTTGATCAAGTAAAATCAATAGCGAGCGAACATTAAGATGTAGATTTTATTTCAATAAAACAACCCGAAAAAAAGTTATTAATTAAATCAATTGAACAAGTTAATTGAAATCTGGTTCAATTGTTTCCTGACATAATTTGGATAGCATTGAATTTTGGTAGTAAATTACATTTCTAATTGTCATTTATTTACAATTTACACTGAACCTCAACACTTAATCAACCAGAAGCACAACTGAACAAATAAAAGTGTTGAAAATTTAGTTGTTTGATCTTTGTTTGTCTATGCATTTCGTTACACTTTTCAAAAAGCAAGATTCGATTCGATTACGAACTATTATAATGAATAGAACTGCTGATTCATAGTTTAACTTCAACTGCAGATAATTTATATCAATAAAAATCAATCTGAGAAAATTTAGAAGCATATAAAGCTCAGCAGATGAGACAGAATAACATTTATAAATTTCAACTCGACTATTATAAGTTCTGTTTTATCTTTTTCTCTTCTCAAAGAAAAGTTCAAGAAAATTCTTCTCTGTTAATCATCATGATCAAGCAAACTTTTACCTTAATTCTGTTAATAACCACAGTTTCATTAGCCCGAAGTGCATCTGATAATGAAGAAAGTACTTTCTATGTAGACGCTTTCAAAGAAGTGTGTTCGTTGCGTACCAAAGAAATCAAAGACGGAAATTTTGATAAAGCTATCAAAGCTACGAGCGATTGTAGGGTAAGTACAATTAATATCAATCGAAACTTGCTTATTGATGCTAATATGCAAATAAATTTATGAATTATTGCAGGAAAAACTCTTGTCCAAAGATGAACTTGCTGCAATTAGTAAATGTGAAATTATTTTACCAATGATCAAGGCTGATGAAGTTACCAAAATCTGCAATGACATGAATGGTAGTCTAGACAAGTTTACTGAGGTATTTATCCAAATTTGACTGTTTTTATTTTATTATTTACAAAAATGGAAGATATTTCAGTTGCTTAATATTGTAAATTTTTTATTCAAGCAAATAAAATGCAACAAGCAAGCCGCTGGTGACAAAATCAACAAATTTGGGGTAAGATAACAAAACATAGTTTATTTAATGTTGACAGATACAAATTGTGAAGGGATTGAGTTTGAACATCCTTTCGATCAGGCATCATCATCGATAATCAGCTTCTCCTTATAATGAATATAATTTTTCAAATTACTGTTCAGTCTTGCAATTTCGTTCATCGAGACGCTGGCATGCAATTCCATGGTGAACAACAACAATTTTACCTTTTAATCTTTTTCTAGCGTTCAATCAAACTCTTCGCCTTTTGTTTTGATCAAACTATTATAAATATTATACATTTATACATTACTTTATTTTATTATAATATCATAATATAATTCCATTCTTTTCTTTATCGAACAGGAGTGTTATGTAGCCTTCCAAAGATCCGTTGCGGGTTAAAGTGCTCCAAAAGTCCGTTAGTTTGGTGGAAAGAAAGTTAAACGATGCAGATGAAGATTTGATTCTCCCAGTTATCATTACAATATTGTATCAAGTTCACTTTTATAATAAGCAATTGAAAACATTAATTTTGGTTTACTTTACTTATTACCTTCCCTGATAAATACAGCTTAAACCAACTCGAAGACAGATCGGAAATTACAATAATTTTAATAGCAATAATATGATAACTTTAAACAGTTCATTAACCACCGAAATTTGAATTTAGGCAATTCGATCAGAACGCAACTCTTCAATCGAAAGTATTTTCGCTTAATATCTTACAAATCATAAAATATTATGAATTTTGGTAGTAATTAATATATAACATTGCAATTGTCATTGAAGTGATAATTTAATGAAATTTTAAATTATGATTAAAAATATTGTACAAAGAGTTTGTTATTTACAAAAAAAACATTTACCATAAAGGTAGTTGAAGTGAATAAAAAAGGATAAAAAATTGGTAAAGATGAAATATAAAACATCTAAAGAGAACTGATGTGGTGCAGTATCGTTGCGTTGAGTGAGGCAGTAAAAAATATCTACAAAATAAATTAGAGTAAATTACAAGCTTAATGTTTTTCAACTTAAGACAAATGTTACAAAAAGTGAAATCACACAAAAGATGAGAATCCTGGCAGAGGAGCGCGGCTTCCAGCCATATTATTGATGATGATTCGTCCACCGTTTAAGTTGACACTGGGACAATCTAATTCACTATCTTCTGATGTAATGGCTGCATTATAACTTGGCGGTGCTGGTCCAGGAGCAGGCGGTGGTGGTCTTCTAGGGATGGCTGATCCACTACCACTGCCACTTGAAGAAGCTGAAGTTTGTACAACATAGGATGCAGCACCTCTTTTCCATGAGGGCTGATTTTTGTTTAAAGTATCATTTACATTGGCATAATGATTAACAAAATGGTAAATATCATCATGCTCAGAATCTGATTCAGGACCACTGCTGCTTAATTCACTTGGTTTTTCAGTTACACTGTCACCACTAGAGCAATATAAGTTAGCATCTTTGGTGTCCTCGTCAACCTCCTCGTCCGAATAAGTTATAGAACCGGGTGAAGGACGAGGTGGACATTTTGCGGCTGCCATGTTGATTGAGTTAAGAGCATTAGTGCTTCGACGAGAGGTTTGTGAACGTATAGTGTTTTGACGCAATTCAAAACCAGAGGCATAAGGGTTGTGAAGGTTATCAACGAGTCCAAATTCATTTTCACTGAGTGCATCATGAGATCCTCTTTTCTTGGCTTCTTGCTTGTACTTATATACAGTGTTGCAAACACAAATTGTGGCGAAAAAGACGACAAGAATCAGAGCTAAAATTGATGCTGCCGAAGTAATGAACCAGTTCTCAAAATAGAATGGCAACTTAGCGGAAAGTTCAAGCTGTGATGGAGTGGTAATAACGAGATTCGAGAAGACACCAGCATTGTTTGCTGATGGTGGTAAAGCTGGTATACTAATACCAAATTTATTGATTGTCATGATACGGAATGTATATTGTGAGGATGCTTTGAGATTGGCAAAACTGAGATCATAACTATCTATAAGTCCAGTTCGCAGTTCTTGTATTGGATACCATTCACGAGCATCCGCAGAAACACGTTGCCCTTCAATAAGATAGCCAATAATGCCTCCATATTCAGGATTTTTCCAGATTAAACGAACAGCATTTGTGGTTTGATAAAAGTTGAAATGAGTGACTGGAGGCGGAGATCCTTGTTGAGGACCGGTTGTCACATTACCACTTCTTTCTGGTCCCATTCCAACAGAGGTTTTAGCTCTTACCTTGAAATTGTAAGTCATCATTTCTTTAAGACCCTTAACTAGTAAATGATTTTCGGATACGGTCTGTTTCACCTGTTTACTGAAATCATCTTGATTTGTCTCGTAGACAACATAATAACCAGTTAGGATACCATTTGATTTGGTTGGAGGATCCCAATGAATGCGAAGACTACTCATTGTAATATCAGTGAACGCTAAAGGTCCAACAATATCGGGAAGATCTTCTTTAGTTTGAACAAAGACAGCAATTGATCTGGGTCCATCACCAGCAGGATTGAAAGCAGACACTTGGATATGATAGTTGGTAAACATTTCCAAATCTGAAAGCTCTAAATAGGTGTTGGGTACAATTTCCATGCTTTCACGTTTATCTTCAGAGTCTTCATCAGTAAGAGTAGTATTGGGTTTTAACTTGGACTGCCAATAAAATATTTTATATCCCAAAATTTGTCCATTTTGCTTGTCATTTTCAGGAGGTGACCAAGTAACATTAACTTCAGTCGAAGATAGTGAAATTGCTTTAACATCTAGGGGAGGTCCACTAGGAACTGCATCACCAACATAAACTATCTTGGTTTTACTGCTTGGACCTTCACCTTGACTGTTAAAAGGAATAACTTTGATTTCATATTGATGATCTCTTTCAAGATTATCAATAGAAACGCCCGTGACTGCTGGACCTTGAACAAGAGTGGATGGACAATGTACAGCTGAAACAACGGAAGACACTAAACAATATTGAACTTTGTAACCAGCGCCTTTCTCATCGCCATTCCATTCTTTAATTGGTGTCCATTTAACAGAAACAGCAGTTGGGCTATAAGGGGAAACCGTAACACCGGTCACGGAAAAATCTGGAGGAGCTGGTAATGTTAAAATAGAAGGACTTTCAGGGCTCCAATTAGAATTTCCAATATCATTACTAGCACGAATACGAAACTGGTAAGGAGTGAATGGTTTTAAACCAGTAACAGTGTATATTGTTAATGAAGGGTCAATTCTTTGAGAAACTGTGATCCATGGTCCACCTGAAGAAGAAACCTGAACAGTATAATAGCGAAGAGGAGCTAAACCATCGTAACCAGGTTTCCAAGTGAAAGTGACTTGTCTTGAACTTATTTGGGACGATTTTATGTGTGGCATGGACGGATTTGAAGGAAGCTCTCGATTATTAGTTGTATAAACATAAGCATTGGCTGGTTGACCCCAACCCTCTTTTGTACGAGCTGTAACGCTAAACAAATAATAGGTATTGGGTTGAAGTCCAGTCACTTTATAAGTTCGATCAGTTGAAGCTAGTTCATGGGAACGGTCTGAAAAAGTGTCACTGACATTTAAATTGTAAGTTACTTTATATGCTAATATTTCTCCATTGGGTTCTTCAGGAATATCCCATAAAATTCTAGCTGTATTAAGAGTTACATCGGGAAACGATATATTTGAAGGAGCTCCAGGAACATCTTGTAATGTTTGGACTGAGAAACTTGGACTATAAACACCATCACCAAGGTGTGTAAAGGCACAAACAGAGACGGAATAAAGAGTATATTTTTTGAGTTCAGTGAGAGTTGCTGTGCGAGATTCATTTCGTTCAATCTTTTTAAACTCTGAAACTTCATCTTGACGTTGAGCTCGATATTTAATCTTGAAACCTTGGATGACTCCATTGCGATGCTTTTTAGGGATGTCTAACCATTCAACAAGTATGGTTGTTGACGATGTAGCTGTTACTTTTACATTACTAGGACCTGTTGTAGGTGTGGCTTCAGATGTACGTGTAGCTACTAATCGACTGCCATTACTTGTGCCAACATCATTAATGGCAAAAACTTGAACCGCATAATTAGTAAACTCTTCTAATCCAGTAATTGTGTAAGAATGTGAATGATAGTCACCGGATACGTGAAATTTCCGGTCAGCAGCCATTTCCAACTCATTTTCCTCAGTAGTTTCAAACCATGTAATATTGTAACCTCTAGGTTGTCCATACCAAGACTCTGGTGGTAAAGGAGTCCATCTCACTCTTAAACTGGTTGCGTTGAGTGAACGCAATGTAACATTGAGAGGAGGATGAGCGGGCGGTGCTTGAAGAGTTTGAAAAGAAGGTGAAGGCTCAGAAGCTTCAATACTTCGGCCAACAATATTAAAGGGTATCAATCTTAAACGGTATTCAGTATAAGGTCGAAGATTTTTAACAATGATCGCATTTGGTTGACTGTTGTTGACAGATTCGTAAATAGGAGTCCAATTGGCATTCCTCAACTTGAAGAATTGACCTTCGACAATCCATTTGCTAATTGAAGCATTGCCATTAAAACCAGGAGTAAATTGAAGAACAACTGAAAACGGTCCAATATTCGAGATGGCAAGTCGACTTGGCGGGTGTGGAAGAACAGGAGGAATACTAGTTTTAATTGTTAATGATTTAACTGGACCAGGTCCAACTCTAGTCCAAGCGTTTATCTCAAACCGGTAAAAAGTGGTAGGCTTTAAATTGCCTATCCTTGTTTCATTTGTATTAGCTGTATAATTGGACACAGTCCATTGATCACGAGGTGCATCAGCAATATAATGTTTTAACGTATAGCCTATCAATTCACCGTTACTTTGAACTGGAGGGGTCCAGCCAAGATCAACAGTCTTGTCCCATAAATCCCAATACCGGAAGCTTTCAACTTCACCAGGCAAATCTTGTTCAGTAACAACATTGATAGGTGGATCATTTGCTGGTCCATCACCAGCATTAGTATAACAATGAACTGTTATCAGATACTCGGTGAAGGGCTGTAAATCAGTAATATTACTTGACAGAGGACGATCAGTGAAATGTTGTGGATCAGCATGCATTTCTTTGAAAAGTGTTCCATTCTTTAAACGCGCTGCTAATTTATATCCTTGGTTGATTCCATTGATCAATTGGGGGTCCGGAGGAAACCAGGAAACTTGAATAACCCTAGAACTTAATGCTCGAGCAGTAACTTGACTAGGAGCAGCGGCTGGTCTATCCTCTTTAGTTCGGATACAAATGGAGTCACTAAAAGCACCAACACCCATCTCATTGTAAGCAGCAACTTGAATCTCATAGTTTTGCCAAACAATTAAATCATCCAAATGGAAAGAGAGTTGAGCTGGATTGGTAACATTTCTATGGTACCAAGGTGTTTCAGCATACCTTGCCAATTTGTATCTTATTATGTAACCCAGAAGATGACCATTGTGAGCTTCACCTGACGGAGGCTGCCATTGAATCATTATGGCTGTAGATGAGCGAGCAGCTCCAACCACACCGATAGGAGCTTCACTGGGTGGTTGGGCAGGGAGAGTAACTGGAGGAGTTGAGGGACTACTTGGTTGACCCTCACCAACAGAGTTTACTGCGCTCACCCGAAAACGATAAGTCATTGCAGGCCTTAAATTATGGATGAGGATAAAATTTTGACTTGCAGAAATGTTTGCCTGAGCAACTCGCCAACCTTGGATATTTGAACTTTGATAAGAAAAATCATCCCAAGATTCAGTTTCTGAGCCACTGTCTGTATTCAATTTAACCCGGCTGTAGACAATATACTTTGTGATTGGTGAGTTTCCGTTGAAACTTGGTGTCCATGTAACATTAACAAATCCACCTTGAATATTGAGTTCAGATTTGACATCAGTAGGTGGATGAGGGAGTTCAACCAAATCTAATCGAGCAGACCGTGAGTCATTACCTGCGATTGATGTAACACTACAGGTATAAATGCCCACATCAGTATTTCTGGCTTGCTCGACTCGTAAGGTTCCATCATTTAATATTTGGACACGACTTGCAGGTTTACTTGAGATTTCTTTATCATTGAAATACCATTTAAGGGTGAATGGTATTGTAGATTCATGTCTTACACCACATTGAATTTCGGCAGTATTGCTTAAAATCACTTTAACGTCTTGAGGAGGATAATTTATTTGAGTTCGTATAATTGAACGAGAGTCAGATGGAGAACTTGTTGTCTCTGTAAACAAGAATAGAAAAAATGAAAGCTCGTTAGAAATGACTTCAATAATTGAACTGGAAATAACAAGTAAAATCAGTCAAGCTTAGCAATCGTAATAATTGGATTAGATCATAAAGAGCACCATGCAAAAGTGCTTCAAGTTGATTTTACCAAAATTATAGCTAACAATTTCAAACCTTGAAGAAAAAGAATCAATCAATTTTTTTACAAAAGGTACTCTCTGACTTTGATCGAGTTCAATGGTAGTTTTCATCAGAAATCATTTAATTTTTAATTTTGAAAGAAATTTTTTGATTATAAACCATCGTAAATTTAATTGGCCATTGGAATCGAGTAAACTACAGGAATTGGACAAAGGGAAACCAACATCGAAACCAAGTCATTCAGAAGCAAAAAAAGTAGTAATGTAAATTTTATGAGAGTTCAAGAGTCATCATAATCCTCCATTCCAAACATTGAAATGAGCACTTTGATTCATTTGAAAAAGTCATTAGATTTTTATTGCTCATTAGCGACAGAAAGCTTCACTTTTCAGCTCTCATTCAATCATAAACTCATTTTTCTCAATAAGCTTCATCAATTTATTGTGTTTCTAAGAAAATTTGATACTCTTTATCTAATATTGTTATAAATAATAATGATGAAAATGACAAATTGAGAAAAACAATTTACTTTATTACAATACAAATGGCTAATTATGGAGTTACGCAGAGAAACTTAAACTTAACAGAAAGACTTAAACATTTTACCCTCCCATGTGAACCAAATTAAAATAATTGCAGGCTATTTAAAATGAAGACAACTTTATGCAATAAACAGGACAATGAAAACAAAGGAAGGGACACTGGCCGTAAAAAACCAGTTGAAGTTAATCTCTTTTGGGATCATTAGAATGGAAGAGACATCATTTAAAATGAATCAAGTATCAAATGTAGATCTTAAAATAAATGTTTCATCCTCTATTCACTTGATCTAAGATTGACATAAACATTGATTTCGTACGAATCAAGGATCGACTTTCAAAAGTTTCAAGAACTATTCAATCATGTAAAAGTTTTAATAAAAACGCCATCTACTGATTATTTCATCCTATTTGCCAAATTAAGAGAGGCGTGACTCTTTTGTTGTCACAAAATTGCGTTTAAAATGACATTATACAGAGCCACCTGTGGTGAAAAATAGTTCACCATAACTCATTAATTCAGCCGAGATTTCTTTTGAAAACTTTTACTCATGTAATTCAATAATTCATGCTTTAACGATTGAGTCTGACCAACGAATACAATGCAAATAATTAGCTCTTAAACTAATTCAACTTTTAGCACTTAATCAGAGAATGTCATCAACATTAAAGACTGTTGGACAGGATAAATCTGGATCAACACGATTGAAATTGATCAAATCAGTTCTTTTGGTTTAGTTTGATACTTTTAAATGATGTCAATCAAGGAAATATGAATTTTAGAGTTTTTTAATGATGAAGGAAAAACTTGATTAGCTAAACTTGACAATTGAGTGTTTTAATTTGGAAAAGAAAAGCTTATATAATCACTTACCACGGTCAGATTGACATAGGATTGGTTGTATATAATAGTTGACCAATAAAAGGCACAAAAAAGTATGAAAAGTTAAACATGGTTTTATCAATTTAAGTGATACCTTGGAGGTTATTGTGGTTAAAGTTGATAATTTATTAAAATATGATGGCAGTAATTTGGAAGATCCTATATAAGATGATGATGGAAGTAAAGGTGGACATGTAGGCACTGTCACTAATTTGTATTTAGAATGTCTTCTAATGGTCCTCATTGTGTAATCCAGATCACATTCAGATATTTCACTAACAGTCTCATGGATCATGTTAAATAAAAAGGCACTTTTGGGTTATAAAAATACAAAAATTGTTTTAAAAAAACGACTAAAACACAAAAGAAACATTAATAAAGATGGAGTAAGATGCTAAGATGGAGAAGAAAGAGAGAACAGGCAAGGCGAGACTAGGTGCTAATAAAAGTTAGGGACCAGCTTACAGCATTCTTACTTTGCGCAGGTATACAGTAACCAGTAACCAGTTTTCTTTGTCCTTCTTATAACCATTTACCTTTTTTACCTTTTCTTACCTTTCTCAGCCTGGGAATATCTGTACAGCTATCCAGATCTTGAGATTGTTTGCAATAATATTATCTGTTTGTTTTACTTTTGCGTATAACTTACACATGTTATTTTCTCTGTCTATTTTTTTCTGGCTTCTTACCATGTGATTTGTTTTACGCGTTTTCTTTGGTGAATCTATAACAGCATAAACATGAATACCGTTAGTTCGCTTGTTAAAATTAATAGATGGTTCAACCTTTTCATCAAATCAAGGCCCGCGATTTGTGCTCTACGGTCAAACACTACGACAACTTCAAATGGAATTGGTGATGTGAATGAGGCAAAGCCCAAAACAATATCCTACTCTCAATCAAAAGCTGCCAAGGAATGGAAATCAGCTTATAATTATTTTGTTCCTCCTGATGAAAATGAAGTTTGGCCATCTAATTATAAAGTTTTTGCTTTCTGTTTAGCGGCAATTGCAGTGTATTGTATGATTTTTAGAGAAGCCAATGATTTAGATGAAGATTTGGAAAAGCCTATTTTTGAAAGATTGCCTGAATTGGAGAGACCAATGTTGGAGTCTGCATTGATAAATGCTCATTACCAAGGACTACCAAGTCAACATCTAGTGAAAAGATTAAAGGAATTGGAAGCCGAAGGGAGATGAATTTCGGATTCAGCTTATCAATTACTTTAGATCATTCTTTTGATTGAAATCGGTCGAACAGCATCGACTCGTGTCATTAACAGTAGCTTAATTCATGTACAAAAGTTAATGTTGTTTAGATATTTATTAAAAGCTGACATCCATGTTGAATCTTCTTCTCCGGCTTAATCAAGATTCTATCAATAACTTTTTAAATGAGTGACATAAATTAGATTGGAACAATGTCGCTCTAGATCTAAAACAATGCATAAATCGGTTTAAACAAATAAAAAGAGACTTTGATTTCACATAAGAAACATCTTTATTTATTACTGGTTTCTTCAACAAATAGCTTCTTACTCCACAAGCGGACATAGTCTTCCTCCGAATAGTTTACATAATTTAGGCTTCGATGCCACGCAATTCCTTCTGGATTTTGACCCAGTTTTCAAAGGGTCCTTTGTTGGGTCGGTATTTACAATAGAAACCATCTGGCTTCAGTGTACCGTTAGCCCGAAGTTTTTCATACTCGCCCGTGTCCCATTTAGTGAAACCCCATTTTTTGGAGATAACTATCTTTTGACGACCAGGGAACTTGAATTTAGCACGTCTCAAAGCTTCAATAACATTGTCTTTGTGGTTTTCTTTAGCTCGAACAGACATCATAACTTGATTAATGTAAACTCGGGCTACAGTACCTTGAGGTTTACCAAAAGCTCCTCTCATTCCAGTTTGAAGCCTATCAGCTCCAGCACATGATAACATTTTGTTAATCCTAGAAAATGAAGGAAAGAGTAAGTAAATGAGTCTTGGTAACATTGTGAAAGTAAAACGCAGTTAAAATACAAACCTGATAACGTGGAAAGGGTGTAGACGAATTCTCAAATGGAAAGCATCTTTACCACAGGTTTTAACAAGATACTTGTTAGCACAGATACGTGCGGCTTCAAGAGCTTCCGATGAAATTTGTTCATATTCATTAGACACCATATGCACACATAGTGGAAACTCATCGACCTTAGCCTTTTTCCTACCCAAATCAAAAATACGAATCTTAGCGTCTGGAACACCACGACAGAAACGTGATTTTGGATAAGGCTTGTTTTTGCAATAACGATAACTGTTAAAGAGAAAAGAAGCGAAAAGATATAAGCCGATTAGTTAATGATGACAAAGTCATTAGATGATGCAAGGTCTCAGTCAAATTGAGTAATACTATCAGGAAACATAAATAACATTCAATTTAAGGTAAAAGAAAGAGTTGAAGATGGTGAAAATAAAGATGTAATGTATAAAATAACTTACCATCGAGCAGGACGTCGTCCCATTTTTAATGGTTGGTCCAAACAATATAAAATAAAAATTAAATTAACTTAGAAATATGGTAAAGGTACAACCTGAATCGGTACCTAATCAGTCAATTAAATAGAGAGAGTAATGAAAAACTTGCGGAAACGGATGTCTAAAGCAGACAACTGATGGTTGTCATAGAAACATGAATTGCCATTCTGGTTAAACACGCCGCCAATTTTGTACATCAAACGGTAAATTGATATTTATTTGTTTTTTGGTAAAAACTGATTTTTATGAAAGTTATTATAATTATTATTAATATAATGTTCAAGAATTTATTCAGGGATAAAATTATTTATAATATCCTCAAAGAGATAACCAGAAAACTGTTACTGTATTTATAAGAGAGCATTCTCGTGTAATAAGCTTACTGTAATGAATATCACAGCCTCGGAAAGCTTAAATTACAATTAAGATAGATTTTAGAATTATAATTTCGGGTTTTAATATTTTGGTGAAATGATGAAAACGGAGTTTTATGTTTTTGGCTATTAATATGGCTAGGGAATACAGTTGATCAACTTTTAAATCTTTAAAGCGCGCTATTTAATTTTAACTTACAGTAATTTTAAAAATTAATTTTATAGCTTGATCAAACCTTACTGAAAGCGCTATAAGAGGTAATATTATTTTGAACTTTACCATTGATTCATGATATGCTTCACTTCATTCTGTTACCTTGAAATTTTCTGGATTATTGTGATCATGTCTTTTCATCATTCTGTTTCTAACATCCACTTTCTATCACCTTTCTTACATGAAAAATCAAATTGAGCTTTACTTTTGATTAACGTCTTAATTTACCTTCGATATTTTCTTGGAGCAGACTACGAGATGGAATAAAGTGAGAAAAATGTTTTTTCTTAAAAAAAATTATTTATTAATCACAGATAAACATAGGAAGAAATCGATACAATATTTAGAAGGTGGGTTCAGTGAATGGTGGGATGAACAGGTGTTACATAAGCTATGTAATTTTGATTGACTTTGGAACACAAATGATGAGATTTGCATTAAGAGATGTGCATTAACCAATACAATTGGTAAAACCATATCTTTGGCTGAGTTTATTATTTGGTTTCCATCTTTTCAGTTTGAGCTTTATCACCACTTTCAACTGGTTGATGGACTTGGTTGGTCAATGTAATTGGAATCTTCTTTTCTCCTGTAACAGCATTGACAACCTTCTTTGGAGCTTTGATCTTAAGAACACCATCAACTCCTAAGCTTGACTCGATTTTCTCAATTTCTACATTTTCTGGTAAGATATATCTCCTCTTGAATGCTCGTGAGATGAAACCATGTTCATCAGATCTTTCTTCATGTCTTGCTTCAACTACCAGATGATTGTCGGCCAATTTAACGTTTATCTCCTCTGGTTTGAAATGGGCACAATCAACATTAACCTCGAATTTATCTTCGGAATCGTTGATTGTTGTCATTTCTTGATTGAGATGCTTAGACAATTGGTCCAATTGACGAAGAGCACGATTCATTTGACCCCATGATCTTCTAGGGTAATCCATAACTGGTTCACGGTAAGCGATGATTGGATAGTAATGATCTGATTGATCATTTAGCATTGATTCAAGAATAAGTGGAACCAAAGACATATTTGTTCAATTAATTACGATTAAACACAACACAATTTAACAGTACGAGAAAATGGAAACAGGAGAGTAACAGTTCGAATTAGCTTGATAACGAGTATTGGACTTTTTGACTTGATTAAACTTAGAAATCAAAAAAAAACTGAATTAAGATCAAACCGTTAATTTGAAGTAAGCTTTGTATTAGCGAGTTTCAATATTGTGTTATTACAGCTTCACTGTTTACTGTTTACTGTTACCAGCTGTGTGGAGCTTCAACTTGCTTTATACTTACTCACTCCTTTTACTGGAAGCTTCTAGAAACGTCAGATGCATTCATGAACTTTCAGTTGTTTTCCAGTATTGATTTTCAGTGACTTTCAACGAAGTATAACCTTAAATAGTATGCGCAATAATTTTATTAGTTTACGGTTGATAATAAATCCTGTTCTGAGAAAGTTCCAGTAATATAAGAACGAGAATCAACCTTAGCCGGTATTTTGCAAACTAATGACCAGAGAGCTGAGAAAAGAGCAGACAAAGCGGTTGAAAGGTTACCGTTAATTGTTTTCCCTTTGTATTCAATGTATCTTGCTCTTTTGGCCTATCAGATCAAATAACGAAAGTGACCTCTACTAAGATTTCTTTTTTGCACAATATTATCCGAAAATTTGACTCGATTATTTTAAATTAACATTCTATCGTTCCATAATAAATCATAATTTGTTATCTTCTATTTGATTTGATCTCTTTGTATCAAAAATTTGAAAATTAAGCTTAATTTTCCTCGAATCTCATGTATCACTGCGGTTGCTATTACTCTATTATTGATCCATGCAAATGATGGAATTTATTAAGATGTTAATTTTGATTGAATTACTTTATTTTCTAATTTTTTAGTAAACTCATTATTCTTCTGACATCATGAAGAACTATGTGACTATGGTTTGAATGAACTAACTTTTAATACTACTAATAGTATGCATTTTAATTAAAAAATAGCAATTTTTGCGTCAGTTCATCTCATGAAAAATATCATAGATTAAGTAGAGTAATGAAGTAGAGTTGAAATAAGTATCGAATCGTTAGGCATAAATAAATTACTTGAATAAAAGTTGAATGAATGTTGAGCTGACTCAAATGAATTCGTGAGTCGATTGCGTTAAAGTTCAATTACTCCATTTGATTTTCTCTTTGAATGGAACTTGATAATATTAGTGTCAATGAATAGCAAAAGAACAAGAATGATTACTTAAATAAATAATTTTATTGCAATCATAAATACATTGCAATTAGATACAATAGAGATCTTTACAGAGCGAGATTTTTACAACATAAGAGAGTATCACATATGCATTTTCATAAAAAAGCTCATGATTTAATACTACAATTTAAAAAACCTAAATTTAGAGATTGGACCAGAATTTAATTTCGATTCTATATCTTTGGCTTAATTTGTTTATTTGGTTTCCATCTTTTCAGTTTGAGCTTTATCACCACTTTCAACTGGTTGATGGACTTGGTTGGTCAAAGTGATTGGAATCTTCTTTTCTCCTGTAACAGCATTGACAACCTTCTTTGGAGCCTTGATTGAAAGTACACCATCAACTCCTAAATTGGACTGAAGTTTATCGAATTCCACATTCTCTGGAAGAACATATCGCCTCTTAAATGATCGAGAAATGTATCCATGTTCATCAGATCTTTCTTCGTGTTTAGCTTCGACAACCAGATTATTGTCAGACAGTTTAACGTTAATCTCTTCTGGTTTGAAATGAGCACAATCAACATTAACCTCGAATTTATCCTCGGAATCCTTGATTGTTGCCATTTCTTGATTAAGATGCTTAGACAATTGGTCTAATTGACGAAGAGCACGATTCATTTGACCCCATGATCGTCTAGGGTAATCCATAACTGGTTCACGGTAAGCGATGATTGGATAGATCTCATCGAATGAATCTCGGAACATTGTATCAATGAGTCGTGGAACAAGAGACATTTTAATAGATTTCGATTGTTGTTGAACACAAAATATATATTGAAAGCACAAGATTAGGTTCACAGGAAAAGTAAGAAAGTTTGAAATTAAGTTTGTAAGCGCGTTTGAAGTTTTGTTGTTACTGTTTGCTTGACTGTTTACTGTTGCCAGATGAGTGAAGCAGCAACCAGTTTTATACTCACTCACTTTTTATGCTGGAAGTTTCTCGATCTCTCAAGTATGTTCCTGAAATTTCATTGCGGTTTTTGTTTGAATTCAATGATAACCTTTAGCTAACCCGTCAATAAACTCTGTGACTTTACAGTCAGCCGGTTTTACTCTTTTGAATTCTGGTTTTGTTCATATGAAAGTTGGTTCTAAACAAACGAGAACAATTGTATTTTCGTAATTTCCAGTTGTTAAGGGGTTGCGTGAAAGAACTAGCAATTATCTTATTCAACAATAATTAAAAAGTTGTTCAAGAAGAAACTGCTTAACCAGTGGTAAAGGTTAAGATTTTCATTGAACTTTTCCATTTTTTTCATTTCTAATAACATTTTGTATAATCGAAATAAGATGATTGTAATTCCTTTAACGCAACACCCTTTAAATCACCCGAAATACATGTATTAAATTTGCAAATTGTTGGGAAACATGGATGATTCAATTGATCGAGATTTTACATGTGTTAATGAGGATCTCCAGAATTTTTCACTTTTTTGTCTTTCCGCGTTAAGGACTGAATCTTTCGCACAATCTATGGAGATCATACAGAATATTGCTATCTTGTTAGTCTACAACTCTTTACCGTAAATCTTTATTTTGTATTTTACCATTACATTAATTTTCAATCCATTTCGCTTCATAATGTACAATTACACTTTCATTATTAGTTGGACTTTTACCTTCAATTGGATTAGACTAATTCATCTTGATGTCAAGTAAACAAGATAACTTTACAGGGAAACTCTGCCAAGATACAATGTTGCGCGCTATAATCGATATCTGAATTATCATTAACGAAAACTCTTTATTTGTAATTTAAATATATGCAGTTAATACTTAATGGTATTTGTATTTCATAATCATGTTGTGCTTTGGTACGTAAGGTAATGATTATGGGTTAAACTAAAGCTGTTATTCACCTAATTGTTTGAAATATGATTAAATCTAATCGTGGGCCAAGATTCGTGGTTCAATACATTGAGTAAGAGTCAACATCTAATTTTCTAGAGTTTATTGTCAATATTGGTCTAACATTTCAAAATTTGGGGGTTCATAAAGGATATCAAATAATGAATGAATAATGATTAACTGAATCCTTGAATCCATTCAGTCTCACACCTATGGATCGCTAATCATCTAAAAATTTGAAACTTTCATTGAAAGGAAAGACCACTTGCTCGAGAAACGGATTTCATTGACGTTCTTTAAGATTAGTTACCCAAAATCCTGTGACTGGTCCAGAACTGGTACCAAAATAGAGCGTTGTATTGAAGCTGAAGATAAATAATTTGATTTGATCAAAATTTATCGATTTTCATGTCCAAATATATCATAATTTTTCAGACTATATCCAATTATCTTAATATCCAATATGATATCCAATTAATAATAGCACGAGACTCTACTTTAGTCTATTATCTTCAGTCAACAGTTTGGGTTGAAGTCCAGATATTGATTAACAAATGAATGCACCTAAGCATTGCTATGTTATAAACAATCGTGCCTCCGATAATATTGAGATTATGTTGTAGATGGTTGAATAACATGATGAAATCAGAATTTTACTTGCATTATCTGACTTTTTTAGGGGATACCAGATAGATAATACTAGTGCATTAGGGGCTGATTGAAGCTAAGAGAAACACCTATTTATCTTTACAAGATCGAGTACATGGGCTTGAGTGAATGAGATGAGATGATAGTTACTTTGAGCACCGTAATATTATAATATATTAGATTACTATTAATAGATAAATTGACTTGTTTTCATATATAAACCATTCACTTTAGTCTCTCCTTTCATTACAATGTTTACTTACTTTTCATCTGCTATTAGAAACTCAGTCTAAATAGCAGTTTAATTTGTGTTAAGCTAAATTAATTATAATCAATAGCTTTCAGTTTTCACAATTATTAACAAGTTATGTTTTCACTGTTTAGTTTTCAATTGCCTCAACCTCTACTAAACGTATTAATTGGAGTTGTCCTCTTCTGGTTGGTAAAGTATTTGTTTTACACAATAAAAAGGATTCGTTCATTACCGCCTGGTCCTTGGGGTCTTCCCATTGTTGGTTATTTGCCCTTTCTCAAAGACCATGTTTACCTTCAGTTTGACCAATTGTCAAAAAAGTATGGACCAGTTTATTGTTTAAAATTGGGTGATTTCGATGTGGTCTTGGTTTGTGATTGGCCTCATCTGAAAGATGCTACTTCCAATGATGCCCTACTTGCTCGACCATATGAAACACTCATTCCTGGTGGTGGCGATAACCGAGGATTTTCTGAAATGTCAGGGGAACCTTGGCGTCAACACAAACGTTTATCATTACACATTTTACGTAATGTTGGTTTGGGAAAGAGTAAAATTGAAACTCTGATTAAAGAAGAAATTGATCAATTTCTAGCAACTTTAGATACTGGCGGTGAACCTGTTGATTTTAGTGAAAAAATTTATCCATCGATTTCTAATAATATTTCCATATTGTTATTTGGTCATAAATATGATTACAATGATCCTGCTAAAATCGCAATGGACCGAGCTCAAATGGGTTTCACTAGTTTGTTCAAATTTGCTGGAGTCTTAGCATTTCTTCCTTGGTTAACTAAAGTATTTTTCTTGCTTGGTAAGTTTGATGTACAATTCATACAAAAAAATGCCCAAGCTATCGAGAAATTCATTCAAGATGAAGTTGACAGACACCGAGAAAATTACAATGAAAATCATGAAGTCGTCGATTACATCGATGGTTACCTGGAGGAGAGAAAAAGAAGAGAGAAACAGAACATTCCTGAAGATACTTTCACCCTTGATACAGCGAAGCGAAATGCAGGTGCATTTTTTGGTGCTGGTTCAGAGACTGTACACAGTACAATGGAATGGGCAATATTATACCTTGTAAAATATCCAGAATATCAAGACAAAATACGTTCAGAGATAGCTGATGTCATTGGATTTGAAAACAGACCAGATTTTGCTGATAGAGCAAGAATGCCATTTACAATGGCATTTATTCATGAAGTTCAGCGGATTGAATCAATCATTGCAAATAATTTACTCAGAAGAGCATCTGAAGATACCAAAATTGGTAATCACTTCATACCTAAAGATACGTTGGTGATGTTCAATTTCTGGTCAGTTAATCATGATCCTAAATTATGGGTTAATCCAGATAAATTTGATCCAACTCGTTACCTTACTGAAGATGGCACTAAAGCAGTGAAACCACCTTATCTCATACCTTTCAGTGCCGGTAAAAGGAACTGTCCAGGTGAAGGTTTAGCCTACGTGGAATTATTTTTATATTTAGTTTGTATGGTACAAAGATATCGTATCAAAGTCGAACCAGGAACTGAAATATCTTTTGAAGCAGTTTTCGGAATTTCAAGACGACCAGCTAACCTTCCGCTTTTCATTTTTGAAAAAATTACCCAATGAGACTAAAAATTGGTTATTAAGTACTTCTAAGTACTCATTCGCAAATGATATTGATGCAACTGATTATCTGGTATTTTTCCTCGTCTTCTAAATATTGAATATATCAAGATCTAAAATCAATTTGTTTTGCTTCGGTAAATTTTGCCTGCTTTTACCTCATGTATTTGTTAAATAGCTAATCTGACTATTCCATCTGTATGTATTCATAACTCTGATATTTCATCGCACAAAATAAAATGAGCTTATTCAATCAAAGCCAATCATTCAGTTAATCTTTTAAATTAAAGGTTCACTATTCAATGCATTGCAATGCTATTCAAAATTTGCTCATCATGAAAGACTGCTATCGTTTCTCACTCACCACTCACTTATCTAGAAACATTGAATCAACTTATTAACTGAACCTTTCTTAAAAGCTACAGATAATACAAAATCTTGTTACATTCTTGTTAGCACAAAACTTTTTTCGTTAATCTCCATTTTGTATTTTTACCATTACATTCATTATGAACAATTACACTGCTTATTTTAAATTTGCACTCAGGATTTGATATCCGATTGATCAAGAGTCCAAACTGCACTAATAGTAATTTTTATAATAAAATGCATTGTTATTTAAACGATTTAAAATGGTAAATTCAACTGTTCGAATGTGATGCAAAGATAAATTTAATGAAATTACCGAACTTAATCATTTCTTCATCATTCTGTGGCCCATTGAATGGTAAGTTTTAATGACATTCTTCAGTTTCACAGATAAATTGCCACAAGTTTTAACTCAGAGAGTTGCACAAAAAAGCCTCAATCATACTTATCAGAAAGTTTTATGCGAATCAGATCAGTATTTCTCCCTTAAAGACTCAGGTAGCTCTAATAGAAATTTTTAGTAAAATTTTTATTGACTGACATATTTGATTCGCTCGTTACGATTCTGAGATACCATTCATGTCATATTGAGCGTTGCAAATAACGAAGAATATTGCCTTTGTCCAATTATGTTATTTTAAATACCATCAATGGGAAACTATGATAAGGCGATCGAGAGAGTGAAATAACAAAACGAACAAGAACTTTATAAATATAAATAAATAATTTTATTGTAATTATGACCACAATTACAATAAGATAAGTAAAGTGAGATCTTTACATATGGCAGAGTATCACATACGAATTTGCATAGTTTACAACAATTTAAAAAACCTAAATTTAGAGATTGGACCAGAATTTGATTTTGATTCCATATCTTTGGCTTAATTTGTTTGTTTATTTGGTTTCCATCTTTTCAGTTTGAGCTTTATCACCACTTTCAACTGGTTGATGGACTTGGTTGGTCAAAGTGATTGGAATCTTCTTTTCTCCTGTAACAGCATTGACAACCTTCTTTGGAGCCTTGATTGAAAGTACACCATCAACTCCTAAATTGGACTGAAGTTTCTCCAATTCCACATTCTCTGGAAGAACATATCGCCTTTTAAATGATCGAGAAATGTAACCATGTTCATCAGATCTTTCTTCGTGTTTTGCTTCGACAACCAGATTATTGTCAGACAGTTTAACGTTTATCTCTTCTGGTTTGAAATGGGCACAATCAACATTAACCTCGAATTTATCCTCGGAATCCTTGATTGTTGCCATTTCTTGATTAAGATGCTTAGACAATTGATCTAATTGACGAAGAGCACGATTCATTTGACCCCATGATCGTCTAGGGTAATCCATAACTGGTTCACGGTAAGCGATGATTGGATAGATATCATCGAATGGATCTCGGAACATTGTATCAATGAGTCGTGGAACAAGAGACATTTTCAATGGACTTTGATTGTTGTTGGACACAAAAAATAAATTGAAAACAAAAGTTTAGGAACACAGGAAAAGTAAGAAAGTTTGAAATTGAGTTTGAAAGCGCGTTTGAAGTTCTTGTCTTACTGTTTGCTTGACTGTTTACTGTTACCAGCTGAGTGAAGCAGCAACCAGTTTTATACTCACTTACTCACATTACTGGAAGTCTCTAGAAATGTCAAATACATTCCTGAATTTTCTTTCAAGTCTGGAGTTTCTTCTGGATCATGATTTATGTCATCAGTCACTAATTCAATTCATCATAACGGCCACCCTATATTATTGACGGGTTAGATAAAGGTTGTTATTTAATTCGAACAAAAGACGCAGTGAAATTGAAAGAGAATCCTTGAGAGCTCGAGAAACTTCTAGCATAAAAAGTGAGTGAGTATAAAACTGGTTGCTTGCTTCACTCAGCTGGTAACAGTAAACAGTAAAGCAAACAATACAGTAATACAAAACTTCAAACGCACTTACAAACTCAGTTTCAAACTTTCTTACTTTTCCTGTGTTCCTAAACTTGTGTTTTCAATTTATATTTTGTGTTCAACAACAATCAAAGTCTATTAAAATGTCTCTTGTTCCACGACTCATTGATACAATGTTCCGAGATCCATTCGATGATATCCATCCAATCATCGCTTATCGTGAACCAGTTATGGATTACCCTAGACGATCATGGGGTCAAATGAATCGTACTCTTCGTCAATTGGATCAATTGTCTAAGCATCTTAATCAAGAAATGGCTACAATCAAGGATTCCGAGGATAAATTCGAGGTTAATGTTGATTGTGCCCATTTCAAACCAGAAGAGATAAACGTTAAACTGTCTGACAATAATCTGGTTGTTGAAGCAAAACACGAAGAAAGATCTGATGAACATGGTTACATTTCTCGATCATTTAAAAGGCGATATGTTCTTCCAGAGAATGTGGAATTGGAGAAACTTCAGTCAAACTTAGGAGTTGATGGTGTACTTTCAATCAAGGCTCCAAAGAAGGTTGTCAATGCTGTTACAGGAGAAAAGAAGATTCCAATCACTTTGACCAACCAAGTCCATCAACCAGTTGAAAGCGGTGATAAAGCACAAACTGAAAAGATGGAAACCAAATAATCAGACAAATTAAGCCAAAGATATGGAATCAAAATTTAATTCTGGTCCAATCTTTAAATTTAGGTTTTTAAAATTGTTGTAAACTATGCGAATTCATATGTGATACTCTGTCATGTTGTTAAGATCTCACTTTACTCATCTTATTGTAATTATGATCACAATTACAATAAAATTATTTATTTATATGTAAAAAATTCTTGTTCTTTTTCATTAACTTATACTTTCTTGCCCACTTTGGCGTAGTTTTCGTATGATGATATATTATGCAGTAGCATATTAATAAGAGAGTAACGATAATATTTTTCGTTATTTCAAAGCGTTCAAAATGACAGGAAATGTATCAAAGAATCTCAGCGAGTCAATCAAATATTTCAGTCTGGGTCTTGAATAGAGAAGTAAAAGAGAGAGATGTTGATTTCATTTTTCATTTAGGTTTTTAAGTTATCGTGCACAAAATTCAAGTACTTAAAATCGATGGAACCTAAAAGTACATTAGAAGATTGGAATTTAAGAATAATATTCAGGACCAAATCTTTGAATGAGCTGAAACTCGACCCTGCTTGCGATGGCCGATAATTGATACCTAATAACTGTCTGATTATCAGTTAATACTCAATTTGTCCAAGTAAGGATGCTGTAAGCCCGAGCGTAAAACTTAATTACCAGATTTGATGCCAGTTATGGGTTTATAAATGTATGCGCGTTACACGTCCATCTAAATTTCTAGTAACATAAAGATTACCCCACCTTGACTCGCTCCTCGCAAATTGTCCATCAAACTTGACTAACTCTTTAACCACTGAGCTAGTAATTGATTTGAAAATCAAACATAATTCATGAGCTGTATTAGATAAGCAGACATTGCTTGAGTGAAATTTATTGTGTCAAACGCAAAGAGGCAAGCAATTGTGCGTGTTAAATTTATGCGTTGGCCTAACGCTCTATCTAGTTTGCTTGCGCCACAAGACTTGGATCAATTGGTCAGATTGCCTCAAAAATAACGAATAAGTTTGGGTTATTCATTTCATTGATGAAATAGATCTAAGAGCTTCATTGCATGAAAGAAATAACTTTAATGAAAATAATGAGAATAATGAAAAGAGTCAAAAAAATGCACCGAGGGATCATTCGAGTCCATTTGCCATATCACTTAACAATACCAAGCATATGAGCTACTAATCTTGACCATATTAGATCTCAATGAACTATTTTCTCGAAAATGAAAGCTGCAAGATTATCTGGACGTCTTGAAATTCCGAAAACTGCTTCAAAAGGTAATTAAGTTCATGGTCCGACTTTGATACGATATCTTTGTACCATACAAACTAAATATAAAAATATCTCAACATTGGCTAAACCTTCACCGGGGCAGTTCCTTTTACCAGGACTGAAAGGTATAAGATACGTTGTTTTGACTACTTTACATCTTCATAAAGAAATGGCATTCTTACTCTATCAGCGAAATCTGATCTGTTTTCAAATCCAAATCAGTTATCTCTGAACGTATTTTATCCTGCTAACCTGTGTGGATAAATTATGTGACTTTTGGGTTTTTCTTTTATCTTGTAAAATAATGGTTGAATTTTTCTGAAAATTCAAAATGTTATGGTTGGATAGTGTAGCTGCGTTACCTGAGAAATCCAGAATGAAAAAAAACTAAGGCCACTACACAATCGTCACTCAAACTCGGCGGAGACCTGTCGGATCTGAACGGTGAAGGTTGTCGCAGATTTAAACCATCAGCTAAGGTCCTACCTTCAACAACCCAATTGTTCTGACCATAGGCATCTTGTTCTTCTCTTTTTATTTTAAGTTTTGCTCTTCCTTCTGCTGTCTTCTTCCTCCATTCGTCTCTTTCAGCTTGACTTAAGTTAGCGTTTTGATCTCGCTGTAATGCAGGAAAAGTTGCTTTTCTGTATGCTCCTCTGTTATTACCACTTGTTGATGGTCTTGGTGTGTCGATGAATAGATAATCATTATCAGTAGCAATCACCAGTTTTTCCGTAAATTTTCTCAAGAAATCCATTTGTTCAGCACTTAACTGTGAGATCGGCATGGTTCGGTGTGTCCAGGAACGAATTTATTAACAAAATAGTAAATTAATTAGCTAAAACAATTAGCCAGCCAAGTCAGAAGAGATGCCCATTAATTTACTAATATGCTGTGTTAGTTGGTAGACATCTAGGCCGCTACAAACGTCTGCACGACTACACACATATCTATACAGCAATCTTTACATAATTTTAATATTAATAATTGCAATTACATGATCTATACATATTTCAATCTTCAAAATCATGAAAGAAACAACATTGCTTAGTGATAATTACTATTTACTGCACAAAGCCGCTATATTGGACAAATTTTATTGTAATTAAGTCTCTGTATGATGAATTAAAAGTCAAATGTTTATTTTTTTATTTTAGCATGTTTGTGATGTGATAAAATGTCATGTTGACATGAATAATAATCAGAATAATAATCACGCGAAGGTGAAGATTTGATCTAATGATGAAATTAGATGCTGCATTAGTTCACTATGGAAAATGTAAAATGAGTAAAATTCAATTTCTTCCTCAATGTGATGAAATCAATCGAGATAAAACCAATCCGTGTGGAAACAATCACATCTAGGGAAGCCATACTTTTCGACAACGATGTCCAATAGCCTGTGGAATTTGAGTGAATTAACACGGCTAAAATTCGGCTCCGGGTGCTTTTTTTTGAGTCTAGCAATGTATTTTTGGGCCTGGAATAAAAAGGTAGAAATGTATAAATGAGATGTTATGAAAAAAACGCGTTAAGACGCTACAAAAAATATAAACAAACTTACCAATGCATATGGATGCGTTTTACATTCACACTTTCGTTTTCGTTTTTCTCCATGTTTAGGCACAGCAAATGGCATAGACGCCATGATAACTATTATCATAAATGATTAAACAAAATGTTTTGAAAAAAATAATTAAACTGAGATTCAATTTTTTCAACAACAAAGAATATAGTGTAACATTATTATGTTGTCATTGACTACGTGTTTCTATGACAACACAGCTTTCGAAGCGCAATTTTTTTTCTAAATAGAATCCGTTCGCCGTAAAGTTTCAAATTGGTTTAAACTGTTAATTAGTTTAGTTTTATTATTTTCTTTGAGTAAAAATGAGTTACTGTTTTTCACAGTATAATCTCTACAAACAGCAAGACCTGTTGTGGAAAACATCTAAATACCTTGAAAAAAAGCATCCTGACGTAAAATGTGTTGTTTGTACACAGGGAATACCAAAATCTATTCAAGTGCAAATGGACCAAGGGTATGCTGCAAAAATGGACGAAGCAGCTAACCGCTCACGCAAGAACCGTGCTGCCTGGAAATATAGAAATGTTGGAAACATCCTGACCTGCTTTAAAAGGCAATTCTTCCCTGGTTATATCGATACCTTCGATACAGGACGTGGTGATCTTCTGGTCGCTATAGTGAGGCACGGAAAAAAAGAATCGCCATCATAAATTGCCATCAATTATGCAAGAATGTACCTGACAAAGCTTATTATTTATTCGCTGCTTTTGGTGCTGCTATAGGACTCCAGGCTGGTGGGAGGGATGCAGCAAACAATAGAAAAAGAGCCGTCGATGGCATTGTTTTAGCTGGTGATTTTAATATAAAAAATTTATATTATGGTAGAGGAGTCAACCTCAAAAAACCTAGAGCAACCAAACCGCAAACGGTTTTGTGTTATTTGCTGCTAGCCAGTGGTTTGCTTCCCGCGAATTTCAAGGACGTCGATCGAGGATACGAAATTGATTATTTGTGCACATCTAGAAATTTTGAATATAAAGGAGACATCAAGCTGCCAAAACCCAATGCTTCTGACCACACCTATTATGGAGCAGTTTTTGATTTAGTAGAAGACTTGCGCCATGGTAATTTGCTACAGACCATAAAAACACCAATTGGAAAAAATTTTTAGAAGCGCTTGTCCATCAAACATATTCGGCTGAAGCGTTCGAAGTAGTTCGCAATCATATCACAGCTGTCAGAGCATCAAATCCAGTTGTTTAGTTTTAATCTAATTTGTGTACTAAATCTGTTTTTTCAGATGTGTTTTCATCTGTACATTTATTGATCTATTATAAACATACAGTAAATCCACGCTTTTTCGATATTTTTGAAGATACGCCATCTACTGTTTTTCAAAACACATTGTCGTTGTCGAACTTAAAATGTTCTACTTTTGTCTATCAGTATGACTATTAAACGTTTAGCTAGATTGTCTTTAGAGGAAAAAATATCTATTATTAATGAATGTAAAGTTGATTCTCAAGTTAATGTTGCTAAAAAACATCGAATTACCCAGTCATCAGTAAGTTATATCATCAAAAGACAAGAAGAAATCATCTCCGCCATCAGTACTGCAGGTCCAAAGAAATGTCGACTTGATAAGGTCAATTCACCTATTGAAAGAGATGCTGTTAATTTTGTAAACAAATGTAATTTAAAATCAATTCCAGTTAATGGACCTTTGGTGTCAGCAAGAGCAAGAAAAAAAGCAACTGAATATGGAATAATTAACTTTAAAGCAAGTTCATCATGGGTATCAAAGATGCTTAAGAGAAACAAGTTGGTTTTTAGGAAAATTAATGGTGAAGCAAAGTCAATAGATGAAAATATTGTTATCAATTGGAAATCTGAAATAGCAGAAATAACTAAAGATTATTTACCTAGTCAAATTTATAACTTTGATGAAACTGGTGTATTTATAAAAAGTCTAAGGAAAAAAACAATTTGTCCAAAGGGTGAAAATGTTAACACAATTGGTCATAAAGATGATAAATCCAGAGTTACAGTTTT
Source organism: Tetranychus urticae (assembly GCF_000239435.1). Next base: position 44,124 of record NW_015449932.1, read on the forward strand.
ACTTGGAACTTCCATGACAGGAATTAAAGTTCGTCCATTGGTGATAGGGAAAAGTAAAAAACCAAGATGTTTTCAAAATCAAAATTTAGATGATGTTGAGTTGGATTACCTTGGTAACAAATCAGCTTGGATGACACAAGATATTTTCAATCAATGGCTCGTCGAACTGAATGAGGAAATGAAAGAAAACAATGAAAAGGCATTAATTTTTTTGGATAATTTCAAAGGTCACATCATTTCTAATAATTTGAGTAACTTAAAAATTAAATTCTTACCTGCCAATACTACACCACGAACACAGCCAATGGATGCTGGAATAATCAAATGCTTTAAAGATAACTTCGCCGATCTTCTAAATAATAGACTAATTGTTGATATTGATGAAGATGTCGGTATAAATGAAACACTCAAAAAAATTAATATGTTTGAAGCAATTAAAATGATTGACATTGCTTGGAAGCTTGTTTCCAAGGATACTATTGTAAACTGTTGGAGTAAAGTCGGTTTTGAATAAATTAATTAACAGAAGATGGCGTATCTTTAAAAATATCGAAAAAGCGTGGATTTACTGTAGTTAATAAAGTTTTTTCAGCAATCAAATATTGATCAATAATTGATTATTTGTTTTTAGATTGAAAATAAATTGAAAAATAGCTTTAAGTGATAGTTAAACCACTTCATCGAGAAGTTATATGATTTAAACACGAGTGCGAAGCCCGAGTGATTACAATCATATAACTGAAGTCCAGTTGCCACGACTGCAGTCGATGGAACACTATTAAAAACATGATTTGTGAAGTACTCTAAAACATCGGAAGGTATTTCATTATCGATGATTACGACAGGATGCTTGCAAAATAATTTGCAATGTTTGTTGTAAGTTTTTTCATTTACAAGTTCCAACATATCGGGAATATTGCAACGATAGTTTCTTTCACGTTATTGTAAATGATTACATTGTTGGGCTGATTATCAGGGCGATTATCGAGCTGATTTTTGGGTTGATTATCCATAGTTAAAAACAAAACAGACACACAGCCAGGAAGTTACAGAAAATTTCAAGTAAACATTGCATCATAAAGAAAATTCTGTTACAATAGCGATGGAGAGAATAGTGAGAATAGCGATGGAGAGAATAGATTATCGTTACTAATCAATTTGAACATTTTTATCATTTTTTATAATCAATTTAATCATGGTTATTTGTTTTTCTATTGAAAATAAATTGAAAAAATAGCTTTAAACATGGTTAACTTTTTAATCTACAGAACAACATTTTTTATCCGCAAACCTCGTGTTATTGAAATTAATGCGGTCAATACGAGGAATCAGGAAAACTGTAAAAATGATCGGATAAACATAGTTAATAAAGTTTTTTCAGCAATTAAATAATATACATTCGATTAAAAATGTTCTAAATAGCATATTTAGAAAGTTTTATTCAATTATATTACTTCATGAAAAATTTTGATCACAAAAATTCTGTATGAAAATTGAACTGCTCTTATTGCTATAAGTATTGAAGAGTAAGTATCATTATTGGCCATTAATAGATTATCGTTACTAATCAATTTGAATATTTTTATCATTTTGATTTAATTTAGCTATACAATCATCTAATAAATGAAAAAAACTGTTATTTCAACTTTTTCATTATTAATCAATAGCTTCAGAAATCAATTGGGGAGTCGATATCCTGAGATGCACAATTTGTTCTTGACATTACTTTGACAGTACTGTCAAAGTATTTTTTCCGAATATTTTGATTGATAATTTGTAATTATTTTCCATCAAAATCATCAGATTCACTCTGATCATTTTTAATGGGTACAAGAATTTCTAGGAAAGGTCTTTTGTTGTTCCAGTACTTTCCATCCGAGGTTGGTGTTTCAAGTTTTGCTCTGTGCTTGCAGCGTGGTGGTTTAATGACGATTTGTCCAGTTTTCATCTTTTTGGGTAACGGATTCAAATGAGCATTCATCCGTGATTTCAGTCGGGCTAGTACAATATATTTGCAAGGAGGGTAAGGGCATTGATAGTGTAATGTACTGAAAAAAGAAAGAAACATTTATTAGTATTATTGACAAACTTGATCACAAATTTAAACTTACAAATTCTGACTAGCAATTTTTTGCTTGTTATCCACAACGGCCTCGTCAACGATTTCGCTCGGAACTGCATCATTATCTGTATTCGTTTCAGCACTTTGCTGATTTTCTGCCACATTTGCATTTTGAAATTCAGGCACCTCAAGCGGTTGATGGCTTTTTTCACTGAAAATAAGAAAGAAACATTTATTAGTATTATTGGCTAACTTTATCACAAATTAAAACTTACGAATTCTGACTATTATTTGCTTGATTGTTATCTACAACGGTCTGGTCAACAATTTCGCTCGGAACTTCAGCAGATTCAATTGTTTAATTGACGGTGTTTTCTTGCTGCTCCTGAAGCGAAAGATCACTTTTGTCTATCTTCTCATTTGCTATTTCCAACCTAGATACAAATTTCAATATAATTCAGATTTCAGTTTTAGTTCAGATTTTTATCCAATTCATACTTACTTTGGTCGTTTAGCTGTTTCTTTGGCGTGTTCTTCGCGTTTACGCTTCACGAGAGCTTTATATCGTGAAGTTCTGCTCGTGACGTTATCCGAACTTTTCTCAGCATCCGATTCCGGTTGATAATTCGTAACTACATCCGATTGTGTGATTGATTTTGTTATTCAAGACTCTCTTTGTCGCTTTGGCATTGTTTTTATTTGTGACTGCAATGATGAACAAAAAAATTTTCAAATTAACATTCAACCACAAGTTCTTCTCAAGCTTGAGAACGCTTTGAGGGAGAGATAAAATGCTGAAAAATATCGGTAAAACTTGCCTTATTAAAAGTTTTGTGATGCTGGATATCGAATTCTGGCAAACCAGTCAAATAATGAAAAACAATCATTGCCCCGTAATTACATACAAATGGGCCACAGCTGTCTTGGTCACTTTGTTGAGGGATATTTGTGTGGTTCATAAACTTCAACGCGAATTCCGGGTGACAATGTTTAATCATAACTTTATAGTCTTCAAGTATTGGCGGATTATCGCTTTTTATTGTGTCATAATAATGAACAGTTTTGTCACGATTGTCCAAAACAATAAGCATCCAGTGTAAATCTCGATGAGTTGGAAATAACATCAAATCATAGTCACTAATCGGCGATGGCCATTCAATTTTTGTCACGATCTCGCGAACCATTTCATATTTTTTTCTTTTCTTTTTTGTCTTAACTTCCATAATTGGTTTTTTGACCAACTTTGGTTTAAAACGCGTATACCAATACGTGTCACAACAATATATTCTTTTATGCAGATGCTGAAGCAGACGAAAATAAGGGTTGATTATTTGATCAGAATACCATTCTGAACCAGAAGTCAAATTTATTATTGTTTCCTTGGTTGTTGAGTATTCATCTATTTTGTTATAGTCATTTTAACTTTTCACATGTAAAAACTCATGTAAAATAATAAATGTTGAGATAAACTTACAAGTTACAACAATACAAGAAACAAAAATCAAACACAACAATAAAAAAATCACAATAAATGAAATCTGACACTCTAACTCAAGCTAAACTCATGCTTGAGAACGATATGAGGATACGATATATCGAAAAGTATTGTTGTGATTCTTGTTGTCACTTTATTATTCTTATATTTTTCTTATTGCTTTGAGAATCTAAATAAAATCCTTTAATAATTTGTTTTTATTAACCATTTATTAAAATTGTTTTGTCAATAAACTCAATCTCAATCAATTAATCATGGGGGAAAAAAACCGAACTTAGCACATCAGTTTTTTTGTGCTGTTTCTATCTACTGACAAAGGACCTGAGTATCGAGGAAAGAAATATTATTTCAAATCACTGGACGATATTTATCTATGTGATGTACTTGTGCCTCAAAAATTGGCCACAATCAAGGTGCGAGGATTTGATTGGCCGGAAAAATCAGATACGGTGACAACTGAAAATCGCGAATACTGGCCGCATTACCTACTTGATATCGGTAAGTAGTTTTACTTCATTCTGTAGTATTTTGTTCTATTTGCAACATGCAACATTAGTCTTAATTCTCCACCTCAAGTTGTTCTCAAGCTTGCAAACAACTTGAGGTTGAATGTCATGAACGGAAAGAACACAAATATCTTGCAATTCATTCCAGGAACCAAACAAAAGAAAATGAAGAAATCTTTACCAAGAAATTTGATGCATTTATGCTATTCTGGCGAAAATATTACGCAGCATCTAGATGTAAAAGAATATAATGAGAAATTTCCATTAAAACCATTGCCAAAAAATATTGAAGTCAATCTTGATTCATCGCCGATGAATCTTTCAACTTTTTTAACTGCTTGGTAAAGAAAGGGTTTTTGGTGAATCTGCCACTGCAATACCCACAAATCAAATTGATGAAACTTTGGCCAGCACAAGTGGAACACAAAAAATAGCGAATTCCACTGCGTATCAAGACAGAGGGCAAGTTTTTCGTGCTTCAATCAGTCTAATTTTGGCTTCTGGCAGAAATGATTCACCTCTTTCTTCAAATCTTGAGAGTTCTGAGGCACATAGTGACCTGGATGGAACAAATGATGACCTGGATGAAACTCAAAAACCTAAAAATTTTCAAGAGAAAAATAACATTTGGCAGCTTCTCTACGATTTTGGCTTGAAGTTCCTTAAAGATTTTAAAACCAAAAAAGGATATTCAGTTTTGAAAAAAAACACCAATTATGATTATATGTAAGTATTAAACTATTGCTAAATAATCAGTGAATTAAATAATTTTTTTTTGTTTCAGTGAGAATATCACGCGTTCAATAAATTGTGAAACTCACAATAAAAAACGACAGCAGGGAACAGGGAAGATAAAAATCTGCGACGACTTCCAAATCATTACTCCTGAAGGATACACCTTGTCATCGGACGAATTGAGAGAAGAACAATCAAAAATAATGGAAACGCACGGAGAAGATGATGTTTGCAAGGCACCAATTTGTGCAGGAAAATGTGATTTTTCCAAGCCTACGAATGACAGTGCTGTTCGCCTTCATATTGTGAATAACATTCTAGCAATGAATTTTTATTGCGTGAAATGTGGGAACCCAGCCAAAGGAAAAACTAATCTTCAAGACCATTCGTATCGATGCCCTTTCAAAGTGCGAGTGTCAATGGAAAACATACCACTCAGAGAGCAAACCCCAGAAGAAGAAGATCTACAAAAAACAAAAAAGCAAAAAGTCGAGCATCCAAAACCGACTCCAATAATTGAGAAAATTGATGAAAAGTTTATCGACTTTTTAAATCTGGCTTTTGACCACTTTCGAAATAAAAAGCTCATCACAGTTTCACTGTGATGAGCTTTTTACATGTTGATTATAAGATTGTTGGTTTGGGAAAGAATAAAATTTAAACACTGATCAAAGAAGAGATTGACCAGTTTGTAACAAGTGAGCCTCTCGATTTTAGTCGAAGAATTGGTCCATCGATTTCTAATAACGTTAATATATTGTTATTTGGTAATAAATATGAAACCAATGATCCCGTTAACATCGAAATGGATCGTGCTCAAAATTTATTTACTCGTTTGTTCAAATTTGTTAGACTTTCAGAATATCTTCCCTGGTTATCTTCTTCCTTTGTTTCCCATCATTCAGAAAAATTAGCAGTCAATTACTCGAAGTTCTAACTACGCGAATGGATCAGATTGTTACACAACAACGTATTAAAGTCTACTTGTCACAAAGTTTATGCAAATCAGATAAGCAATTCTCTCTTCAAGACTCAAGGAACTATACTCAGGCAATTCTCTGATACATTTAATTTCTATGAAGTTTTTTAAACGATAACTTGAAATCCTGATGTCACATCGAAAAATGAAATCAACATCCCTCTCTTTTACTTCTCTCTCCAAGACCCAGACTATTATAATAAAGGTAACATTTATATCGATTGAAATATTTGATTCCCTCGATGCGATTCTCTGATACATTTCCTGTCATTTTGAGCACATTTGAAACACGGAAAATATTCCCGTAAAATATCATCATAGAAAAACTATGATAATGCGATAAAGAAAGAATAAAAAAGAACAAGAATTTTTTAATATAAATAAATAATTTTATTGTAATTATGACCACAATAACAATAAGATGAGTAAAGTGAGATCTTAACAATATAAAATAATATCACATATGCATTTGCATAAAAAACTACTGATGTTTTAATACAACAATTTAAAAAAACCTAAATTTAAAGATTGGACCAGAATTACATTTTGATTCCATATCTTTGGCTTAATTTGTCTGATTATTTGGTTTCCATCTTTTCAGTTTGAGCTTTATCACCGCTTTCAACTGGTTGATGGACTTGGTTGGTCAAAGTGATTGGAATCTTCTTTTCTCCTGTAACAGCATTGACAACCTTCTTTGGAGCCTTGATTGAAAGCACTCCATCAACTCCTAAATTTGACTGAAGTTTCTCCAATTCCACATTCTCTGGAAGAACATATCGCCTTTTAAATGATCGAGAAATGTAACCATGTTCATCAGATCTTTCTTCGTGTTTTGCTTCAACAACCAGATTATTGTCAGACAGTTTAACGTTAATCTCTTCTGGTTTGAAATGGGCACAATCAACATTAACCTCGAATTTATCCTCGGAATCCTTGATTGTTGCCATTTCTTGATTAAGATGCTTAGACAATTGATCCAATTGACGAAGAGTACGATTCACTTGACCCCATGATCGTCTAGGGTAATCCATAACTGGTTCACGGTAAGCGATGATTGGATAGATATCATCGAATGGATCTCGGAACATTGTATCAATGAGTCGTGGAACAAGAGACATTTTCAATGGACTTTGATTGTTGTTGACCACAAAATATAAATTGAAAACTCAAGTTTAGGAACACACGAAAAGTAAGAAAATTTGAAGTAAAGTTTGTAAGCGCGTTTGAAGTTTTGTTTTTACTGTTTGCTTTACTGTTTACTGTTACCAGCTGAGTGAAGCAGCAACCAGTTTTATACTCATTCACTCTTTATGCTGGAAGTTTCTTGAAATGTCTAATACATTCCTGATCTTTCTTTTCAGTCTTGG